>JAHXMU010000395.1:3835714-3872335 GCA_019455685.1 Philornis downsi
TCTAGCATTCATAGTGATGTTGGATTAATAGAGCACATCTCTGAACACTGGGAAATATACTTTTGAGGGCGAGGGAAATAAAAGAGTTTCGATTCGAGTTCAAAAACTTACATAGTTTTATTGAATATTCTCAGTAGTGGCTTAACAGACGATTTTGTCGTGAAGATGGTTCAGGGAAAAAAGAGGACCAGCCCAAGTTGTTAGCCAGCACGAAGGCTATCGTCTTTTTTTTTTTTTGTTTTAGAAAAAATGACAGTTTAACTTCGAAATTACTATTTAGAATAGTTGCCAGCTAGTTAAGTGATTTAACTGTTATACACTTGTACAAGTAATAGCTACCAAATACATAAAATTCAATAAATTCATTTCCGTTATACAAATTTAAACTAGAAATTCATTCGCTTAAAAATATAAAAAGATATGAAAAGAAATATACATATTAATTCAATAAATAACGAAACCGCGTTAAACAATTGGTTTATCTAGTGAATGGTCTCGCATGAACATTTTTAGTTATTACAAACAGAATAGCGAACTTAGCGCATCTTCGAGTGCACATCTTTTGGGAGTAAGCAAACCTTGGACCACAAGAAAATTTGGTCGATGCTTTAGTTCGGATAGAGTAACATTTATTTCGACACATTTGGCACGGCGTCAGAATATTTAGTCTCTCCCCTATTTCTGACATACATGTATACAGATTTTGTGATGTTAGAAGAAAATAAAAGAAAAATGGCAAATTGCCGTAATTCGATTCTGTAATTTTATATGATGTCAGGAAAAGCAAACATTAGGAATATCTTTGAGTGTTGGTTGTTTTCATTTTCAATTTATTTGTTTGTCTTTTTCGCTTTTATTTCTTTCAGGTTGTTGGCGTATCGAAAGACAGCCACCCAGTTCGTCCACACATTCGCCAGGTCGTTATGGTGATTACCTTTGTGATAGTCCTTGGAGTCTAATTGAGTCTGCTGCAAAAGCAATGAAATCACGACAGGGAGATAATGTTGAATTTGTTCTGTGGACAGGGTAAGTGAAAATTATATAAATCACATTCTAAGAACAATTTAAGAAGAATAGAACAATATTAGAGCTTTATTTTTGCTTATATTTAATTTTTGTATACTTCCGTAACATATATTACGGTAGTTTAAATATCATTATCTTTATATATTCATACCCATGTTCTTAAGTTTAGCAATTTGCTTGAAACAATATGATGATATTAAATTTTTTTTTAATTAATTCTTTATTTATTACCAAGTATATATTAGTTATTAGCTGGTAAATGCCTACAAATTAACAATAATTAAATGGACAAGCGCAGAAGGTGATGAGTACATATACGAGGGCGGCCCCAAAACTAACCCACCTCACGTGTAGGTGGCGCCAGTAGATTGAAAACGAAAAAAAATAATTTTAGTGAAAAGTGCAACTTTATCAAACATGTGTTTTAAGTTTCAAGGCGCCATCTTATTTAATATTTTTATTTGAGCTATCAAAAGTAAATGATCTCATTGAATTTGTAAACATGGAAAAAATTGGTCACCGTCATGTAATTCAATATTTTCATTTGAAAAGTCTCAGTCCAACCACTATTAAAGCCGAGCTATATGGTGCTCGACCAATTAAGGTGTTCACGCCTGACACCGTTAAGAAAATCCACAGGATGGTATTGAATGACAAGGACATGGCGTCTGTTTTTTGGGATGCGCATGGGATTATTTGCGTTTAGATAATGAAAATATGGAAAAAAGCCGCATTTGGAGGAATAGAAAGTGTTTCATTGACTCAATGCTCCATCCAGTTCGTACATCCACTATTGCGATGGCCAAAATTTATGAATTAAAGTTCGAATTGCTTCATCACGCACCTTATTCGCCAGATTTAGCTCTTAAGAAGTGGGGTCTGCGGTTGATGACTATTTTAAGGAGTTTGACAGTTTTTACTATAAACAGGGCTTAAAAACTATTGAATAACGCTGGAAAAAGTGTATCGAGCTAAAAGCAAATTATGTTGAAAAATATAGAAAAATTTTCACAACTTTTTCGTGTCTTCTTTGTTTTGGGTCCACTCTTTTACTCAACAGCATGAATTGCGGCCCAATTAAAGACAACTGGGACTGATGAAAACATTCTGTTCTCGCACCGTTCTGTTGCATGGCTGGTTTCTCCAATGAAACAATCGCCAAAGTATTTTTCACTATATCTGTCTAATTAGAAATTACGTCCAATTTTTATGGGAGGTACCAGAATGGATATGCCAATGTGGTCCACCTTCATTCAGAGCCTCCACATTGGTGACTTAAAAGATCTTGGTACTTTACCAAGATCTACCTTCTGGTTGGAACAGTTTTTCGTGTCAAATAATACATGTCTGTATTTCTTCGAATGAAGAAAAAGGGGCGTCTTCCAGAAGCTAAATTTTGTTTTTCCTTGCGTAAGATTGTTGCGACTTGTCCAGTTTGCCCCAAATTTTTTCTTCGTAGGTGTAGTGTTGTGGAGGTCCTATTGAGCCATCGCCAGGAAAGTGGACGTATGAAAATCTGAAAAAGGACATTTTTCATAAGGTGGATTTAATATTTGCAAGAGTTAATTTTCCCTTGCTAAAGCAATTGTCCAAATTCTAATAATTCAAAACCAACCTCTTTCTTTGCATAACATGTGAATTTTATTTGCTTTATTTGGGGTTGTAGTATAGTAACCATCCCCACAATTACGGCTGTTTTCAATATCTTTAAACAACCAGCACATTTTGCTTTCAGTTAATGGATAACTGACTAATAACAGCACAACACAGAAGATGACCAATTAAAGGAAAGTCGGTTAGGCAATTGCACGTGTGTGTGTTTCAGTAAATTACACAACACTTCTTCGCGTAAACACAGATCATCCGAACAGAAATGGAGTGCATTGCCACGCCGCTTCCGCAATCTCAAAAAAAAAAAAACAAAATTGGGCGATTTTTCGAAATTTAATATCTTCTCGTAATTCAAATTCAAAGCAGATTGCAACAGTCTGGATTTAATAAACTATGTTACAAGTATTAGAGCTGAATTCATTAGAGTTTGGCACACGTCATGTGTTTGGTTAATTAGGTTCTGAAAACTAAGATAAGAGGGATTGATAGACCCCTGCCGGCACCTCATATAAAAATTGTTCGATTTGCTGACATTTAATTTCGGAAATTGTAAGTAAGTTGGCGTAGGTTAGGATCTCATCCATTGTATTGATTTGTAATTCTCTTTAAGACTTGAAAAAAATCAACCAACTAACCACACCTCTGACCGATTTCGACCATGATTTCTAAACTTCATATGTACCAAGCAGTAGTACTGAATTCATTCGATATTAGCCAACATCATGCGTTCGAAGGACAAAATTCCAAAAATTATAATAAGAAGCGTTGTCACAACCCTAAGGTATACAAGAGTAGATTTAAAAAAAAGTGATCGGATAACTGCTACACAAATTATTTAATTTACTCCACATATTCCTATATTCATATCATTACATATTTAGTAAATTTAGTCCGCGAATGAAAACTAGCCGCATTGTCAGACCTCTTAGGGTACATTCATACAAGTTGTCTATCTCATTAAAGATCAGTGATCCTTGTATAATTTCAAAGCAGAACACTTCGGGTCATAATAATGCTTTTTTCATTTCAATATTTTTTAACAGCATCTACCGGTCTGGCAATACTGTTGGGTGAATTTATAAGTATGTAGATCAGTTCAAGCGACAGCAAACTCTGTGATCTGATCTTAGATTGCCTTTAATTTTGTTCATAATGTACAATATTATTTACACGGAAAAAAAAACTTGAAGAATTTCTATCGCTATATTTCTGGAGTTTATTATTTTTATGTAGCAGACATGTGGAAATATGTAGCGCAAACTACATACTGACGTTACAATTGTGTTGTTTTTTGTAGAGATGGCCGCAAATATAAGTGGGAAATATAAAGGTAACACCAAACCATGTTGTGCCTGCCTACCTGGCTACTAATTTAAATTTAATACACACAAATTTATATACAAAGAACAACCGACTATGTGTCAAGGAGACTGTTGATAACGTGGATTTTAATGTAATGTTTGCTGCCTGACGGCAAAGTTGAATAAAATTTTCAAAATTGTTACAAATTAAATGAAAGTTTCAGAAATATGAACAAAAAACTCAGCGGAAATCCCAGTATTATGGGTTTCTTTAAAATACGAAGCTGTGAACAAGAAAATATACAACGCTAAAATGAAGCAGAAGATCCGAAAAACTGAAAGTCAAGGGTGTCAAGCAACAAACTTCAAGGGAAATTCACCGATTATGCAGAAAAAAGAGTGAACTTCAGGTCCAGGTAACACATATTATAATATTGTGTCAAATAATTAGAACCAGTTTTCGGTTTAATATATGATGAAGTGTCGAATCTCAGAAGAATTTTCTTTCTAAGTTGGTGTCATTGCGACAAACATATGTGTAAAATTTCACGCCGCAAATGTTGTTAGCCCTTATTTTAGACGACACAAAAAGTGATTTTGGCGATTTTTACAATGTATGACTTTGTTAAAATTAATTTTCTGCATTGGAAACATTTAGGACATTGCAAAAGTTCTTCGGTGTACAGACTTTGGCACAAACGAAAATTTACAACTGAGATTTCGTACCCAAGAAACGTCAATTTTGTTGACTGTTACAAAACACCATTTTTTCCAACTATCAGTATATTGCAAAACTCGATTATTACATTAACTTACATTAATTATTACATTAACGCTTTTGATTCTGAAACATGATGATATTCTTCCGCCGAGACAAATTGTCAGCAAGTAATGTTGATTGAGTGGTATGTGTCTTTTCAGTGAAGTTATTACCAAAAATAGAGCGAATTTATGCCCCTAACACTAAGCATAGTTTGGCTTTCGTCAAAAAATCGACTAACAACGCTACACAACCTCCGTAGATATCTGATTTGCCACCGCGTGACTTCTGCCTATTTCATAAACTCGAAAAACCGCTGCAGGAACATTGTTTTGAATAAAATTTCCTTCATCTGTTGAAAGCACGGGTAGGGGCCGAACCACTAAAGAAGGGAGACTATAATTTTGTACGAAAATATCATACAGTTGCAGGCAGGTTAAGTTGGGAACCATTGCATAAACATGCCCATACAATGGTCCAATTGACCTTCGGAGAATTATTAATATATATGTATATACATATATTTATATATGTACTTGTTGCCTTACTGAGTGAGCCCGAGCCAAACGACAAAGGGTAGCGTTACGGAAATTGGGGTATACACACCTCTTATATATATTAGATTAGATGCGCGATAAGAAGGGATTTTTAAAAATTCGAACGATCAGGGGTAAGAACAGGATAAAAATAGAAAAATCTCCTATCATCATCTAGCTCAAACGGCTAGAACTAGCATCATGAAAGTTGATGTCCGTATTCCGCTTACCGATCAAACACGCAAACACGTTTTTCGAAATTCCTATTTTGCCGTGTAAAAGCGGGATAAAAATACACAAATTAGGCACCATCGCAAAGCTCAAGCGGCTAAAGCTACAATAATGAAAATTCCAAATTCCGTTTCCTGAATAGAAAGGCGATAGGAAGGGATTGTTCAAAATTCAGAGCTAAAAATAGTGTAAAACTAGAAAAATCTGAGAGCTAGAATCATGAAGATTGGTGTCCGCATTCCTTTTTTCAGAAATAATCGTGTGGTAAGAAATGTTTTGTCGAAATCCCTGCTTTAACCGACAAAAACTGGATATAATGGGACAAAATCACGCCGCTCGAAAGGCTACAGCTTGAATCAAGAAAATTGGTGTCCATAATCCATTTCTAGAATAGAAAAGCCGCAAGAAGTGATTTTCCAAATTCGTACGTTAAGGGTAAAGTACGACAATCTGATACCAATGCCCAGCTCAAATGGCTAAAGGTAGGGTCATGAAAATGTGTGTCCAATTCCATTGTCCAGTTCCAGATTTGACACACTATAAGAAGGGGGTTTTCAAATGCATACTTTTAGGGGTAAATGCAGCATAAAAAAGGGACACATCGCACACCTCAAGTGGCTAGAGCTAGGATCATGGAAATTAGTATTCATGGTGCTCTTTTAGATTAGGCACGCAATAATAACTAAGTTTTCAAAATACATTCATTTAGGGTAAAACTGGGTAAAAAGGAACATATCTGGTACAAACGGTTAGATGTTAATCACGGAAATTAGACATATCAATGGATTCAGTATCTGGAGGAATTGATGTAGAAATTGCAGCCCGGCCACTACAAAAAAGCGCGGCAGACCAACCAAAAGATTTGATCAAACTACAAGCAAAACTAAAAATCGCAGAGTTGCAGATTTAGTTAAAAAATATTCACTTGAGGAGTTAGAATTCGCTGTAAACAAAATGAAGCGAAACTCAAATTATTTTTCCTTAAGCCAGGACTCTGACAAAAAGTGCTTGCCAATAGAAAAAGCTTTAGCGCTTTATATGGATTTAGATCTTTCGGAAAGAAAATACATAGTTCAGCGTCAAGCAATCAACAAATTGCGTCCTAATTGTTTGCCATCATCGTATGCGTTGCAAGCCGAAAAGAAAAAATTGATTCCATCTGTAAGTGTAACAGAAATTTCAGCTGAAGTGGACTTAAAAACATTAATGCGTAATACAGCAGAAAGAATTTGTGAACTTTGTGACGTGAAAGATAAAACATGCAAGCTTTCGTTGATTTGCAAGTGGGGAATGGATGGTAGCTCTGGTCTTAGTCGTTATAAACAAACATTTGCAAATGAAAGTCACACAGACGAATTCTTATTTTTTATTGCATTTGTGCCACTTAAGTAGGTAACTAATCATGTTAAAACTTTTATTATTTCTAACATTAATTTTTTCGTTACAGACTGGTAAACTTAACATCCAAGGAAGATTTATGCGTTAATAAGACTGCAGGTTCTACGTTATTCTGTAGGCCTATTAAATTTCTTTTAGAAAATGAGAATCCAGTCCTTGTTCGCAATGCTTACCGTGAAATTGAGGAAAGCATTGCAAATTTAGATTATGATGTTTTAGAAAGAAAAGGTGCAATTCTGGAAGTAACTTACGAAATGCATTGTACAATGATTGACGGTGCAGTGGCAAATATTTTAACTGACACAAATGCAGCAAGTAGATGTTTCATTTGTAATGCAAGCCCCACTGAAATAAATATTTTAAATGTATCAAAAAATCCAAATGCCGAAAACTACAAATATGGGCTTTCAACCCTTCACTGTTGGATACAATTTTTTGAATGCTTGATACATATTGCTTACCGACTATCCTTTAAGCTTTGGCGAGTCGCTAAAGAAAATAGAGATCAATTTATGGAAAATAAAAAAAAAAAAAAAAAATTCAAAATGAATTCAAAGCAAGAACAGGTTTAATAATTGACCAAGTAAAACATGGATTCGGAAACGCAAATGACGGAAACACTGCTCGAAGATTTTTTTCCAACAGTGACGTTGCGGCCGAAATAACAGGCGTTGATAAGGGACTTATTGATAACTTTGGCATAACACTAAGGGTTTTATCTTGTGGATCGCCCGTGAATGTAAACAGCTTTAAGGAGCTGTTAAGAGTCATTCGTTATACATATTTAATACATTATGGATGGTATTATATGCCAAGCATTGTCCATAAAATTTTAATTCATGGATCTGATGTTATAGAGTTCTTCAATTTACCAATAGGTATGCATGTGAATCAAAAACTTCTGAATTATAAATTTATATTTCTTCATCTTTTTACCCAGGATGTATGTCGGACGAAGCAATAGAAGCGAACCATAAAAACGTAAGAAGAGTGCGCTTATCTCATATAAGAAGAACTTCACGAGAAGATACAAACAGGGTTTTGATGACCTATATGCTATTGCAACCAAATCCCCTGTTATCATCAAAGAGGAACATAAAAAAAAAACATTTGATTTGGCCGGTATTGAAAAATATATTCACAGGGAAAATATTGTTTTCGAATATGACATATTTGAACAGGATGAGTTAAGTTCTTCGTTGAGCGAAAATTAGGATGGCTCCTGTAGTGATGACGCTTAGCTTTAAGTTTTTGTTCATACTTTACTTGACTGATAATGACCAAGTGTACATTTTGGGATTTTTCTAATAAAATAAAACAAATTTCCCGTATTACGTTCTTTAGTATATTTATATAGGAGGTGCTAGAATTCGTTATCCGATTTCTTTTAAATTAGGCGTACAATTTTTTGGATTGGGAAGCTTATGCTTTCTGAATTTTAGTTATAATCGGTTAATCGCATAGGGTGTCGCAATAGTTTAATTTTTGCAGCCAAAAATAGTTTCGGTTTGTATTGGCAGTATGCTATGGGCGTGGTCAATGTTGATGAAATGCTATTTTTTAACAGGAGGGCATTTAGATATGTTCTTCACGCAATTTTCATGAAATTTTACGCAATAGTTCAATTTTTATAGCCAAAAATAGTTTCGGTTTGTATGGGCGGTGGACGATGGGCGTAGTCAATGTTGATGAAATGCTGTTTTTTAATAAGAGGGAATTTAGATATGTTCTTCACGCAATTTTCATGAAATTTTACGCAATAGTTCAATTTTTATAGCTAAAAGTAATTTCGGTTTGTATAGGCGGTAGGCGATGGGCGTGGTCAATTTTGTCCATACTTTGAAATTTTCTTAATTCAGTTATATTAAAGACTCGTGCCAAATTTTATTACCCTAAGACGACTCCTTCTATTTTTGTCCCATCGATGTACTGGGACAAAGCACTGTGCGCCGTTCGCAAAGCAACTGCTCGGAAGATATGCTACTGAAGTTTTACAAAAATTATGAAATAAAATAATGGACAAAATCTGGGCTACCTGGTTGCTGATGAGAAATTACTGATTCCCAAACTTGTTTAAGAGATACCAGAAGAGGTTCAGTGATACGCCCCCTTTTCATTCACAGTCCGTACATTGGGAAACTTCAGTGTGAACCGAATTTAACAAAATTTAGTGCTGCTAAATGAAAGATTGCCTGTTTTAAGAAACTGTCTGATAGATACGATAACTATCGTAAATCTTTTTGAAAACTTTTAAAGTTTCAAGCAGACCAACATTTTACCAGGCTGTAGCCGAGTGTTGCTAATTGACTATGTCGTTCTTCCGCTTCTTTCGACCCGCCATTTCTGTCCCTTGTGTTGCTATACAATTAATGACTGAAATTTTGTGAATGAATCACCTGTTTGACGATTTTTCAGCTGTACTTAATTCAGTCGAATATACAAAATATCAACCGTCTGAGAAAATGGAACGCATAGTCACGGCCTTTCCGATACATTTTTTTATCCTTTGTATATCTTTAAAGTTCTTGGCAAAAACCGACCAGAAAATTACATCCCTGTAGGTATCTCCCGTGCAAGTTATTTGATTTAACCCATGTATAATTAGGTTCATATCTTTCATTTAGTTACACCGAATTCAGTACAATTCAGAACGCAACAGAAATTTAGTAAACATGGCTCTAAGAGTGAATATGAATTGCCTTGCTAATTTGCTAAAGATGTCTGATACACAAATTGATTACTTTGAGAAGAATGAATGGTTCCTTTTTAATTTATAAGTGGAAATCACCATTAAGTTATAATTTTGTTTATGTTATTATGTGCAAAGAGCAATACTTGATAAGAACCGTGCGATTCATTGCTCCCCTTCTGCATAACACCAAAAGGCGTTGAGCGAAGGTACATATACGCTAGTTAATCCAGCTGAAATTTCTGTACTAGTTTTTTGTATGCTTTAATACGCTTTCAGCAATTCCAGTCATTGATAAAACGTAAATGCGGTTACTGCAAACAGCGCAAGCATGTTATTGCATCCTTGTCAATACTTGAAGTGGAACTCACCCGTTTGTGCCCAGAATATTGTTTATAAAGAGAGTACTAAATAACCAGCCCTTTGTTAAGCTATGTTTAAAACTTTATTAAACTCTGGTTTTATTTTATAATATTACGGTAATTATTTTATAATATTATTTTATAACGTTTCTCCTGTACGTACAAACTACGCAACTTTAAACCAAATTATATCAAGTGATGATACCATATATTTTTAGACAAATTGTTTTGTTAAAGGTATTTCGCGAATTACCAATGAACTGAGAGGCGCTCTTATGTCTCCGGACTATTTATGTGAATCAGTACCTAGTCCTGCCATATGTTCTGTTACAAATATAAAACGCGATAAAAAAACCAATATTCATATTGTATTCAAAATTATTTCATTTATTAGAAGACAATATTGGTTATTAAAAAAATTGTATTCACTCGAAATGGCCGCCTTTTGCTTTAACACAAGCTTTCAAACGGTGTGGCCATTGGGCTATAGCCGCACGTACGATTTCCATGGAGATCGAGAACGCTGCTCTGGTTAATGCTGTTTTAAGGCTTTCCAAATTTCTGTGGGGAGTCTTGCAAGCCATATTCTCCAATTCTGACCACAAAGCATAATCCAGTGGCTTGAGATCTGGACTCCTTGATGGCCAATCTTCTGCTGCTCTAAAGCCAGGAATATTGACTCTGAGCCACTCCTGCGTGGTTTTAGCTTTGTGCGCAGGAGCAGAGTCCTGTTGGAAGATCCATCTACGTCAATTGAAAAGGGTATTGGTCAAACCTTTCACAACACCCTCTAACACATCTTTTTGGTAAACCTTTGCACCAGTTTTTACGCCCTTTTCACTGAAATGGAGGGATGTGACACCATGGTGGGAGACCCCCCACCGAACCATTACGAAAGAGGGATGATGGCCACGTTGAACCCTTGGAACAACTTTTTTCGCTTCCTTAGATGAAGTGGCATAAATCTTGTCATTTTGTTTGTTGAAAACTTCTTCCACGGTAAAAATTTTCTCATCGTAAACAGAATGTTTTCATAGCCATTGTTCGCGTGCCACTGCAAAAGTCGCTTGCATCTTTCCAGCCTAATTTTTTTTAGCTGAGGAGTTAGAAGATGCCCCGTGGGCCGACGATAGGCTTTCATATGCAGATCATGCCGAATCAGCCTAGACATGGATCTGGTTGATATATCCAATTCCTTGGACATGATTTTCTACTTTATAAGGGGATTTCTCCGAATTCTTTCACGCACTGCCTTTACTACCGCACTCGTACGGACAACGCGCGGGCGACCAATTTTTGGCCTGTCTTCTACTCCAGACAATTCTCCGAAGCGAGCAATAGCACGATAAACTCACATTTTTGATATTCCGAGTGGTTTTAGCAACTCGAAAATTTGGCCAGCACTCTTTCCGCACTTATGCAACGCTATTACACCGACTCGATTCTCTTTAACGCCTCACTCCATGTTAATAGATTGCAAACTGAAACCAAACTGACTAGTATTCTTCACTAATCAGTGCATGTGTTCTGAAAAAAAAGTTAACGGTTCTATTCCCGCAAAAAGTTTTGAACGATAAGCGCTGGAAATTGTGTAACAGAACATATGCAGGACTAGGTATATCCATATCTTAACTATTTACAAGTATTTATAGGTATATTCGTTTATGATTATCTATAAATACCAATTGTGGTATCTATACTTTCACTGAGAAAGTATGACCTATCACAAAATTTTGAATTTATATCCAGCATTATATTTGGGTGTAGGCACACTATTGTTTTGTTGCTTTCACTTGCTGATATTAATTGGGCTCCGTTAAATGTTTAGTAATAATTCAAGAGCTTCTAAGTGATGCCTAATGCAGTTGCATTTAATTTACAAAAACTAAATCCTCCTTAACGTCTTGTATGATGTTGTGCTCAAAAGGCATATTCAAAGTAGAGAGTGAGAGACCAGAGAAAGAAAAAACGATAACCTAAAATGAGCTTTTTTGTTAAGTAATATTTAAACATGACAAAGATCCAACCAGAAGAACCGCATTGCAGGTAAAGAACAAAACGGACAAAATACCAAAAACCCCAGCAAAGTAATAAAAGCCAAACAAACTTGTAAAAGTCACTTTCCGGAAAATGTAAGTAAAGGAGATGGCTAAATTTACCAAAACTTCTCTCCCTATATTCTTCTATAAATGAATAAGAACTAAAAAACGAAACACTGTTGCGAGTACAGAAAATAAATGCTGAACAGGTGATACACAGCTAAACTCTGTTAATGTCCTTGGGTGCTATTTTAACAGACCAACAGTTTCATTCCCCCTCCAAAATTTACACATAATCGCTCGACCACTTGTCCCCATTGGTAAATTATTTGCCACGGCTTAAGAACTGCATACGTATATATGTAAGTGTTAGCTTTCATTTAGGAATAGTAGCGTAAATAAATTGTATATAAAACTGATTAACCAGGTTTCCGTAAGTGACTGCTACTTTATAAACAGTCTTTCAATTCAATTCGAACTATTTGAATGCAGTGAAGATACACTTAAAGTTTGCTTTTGGGGAAAACGGGAATGAATAAAACTGGCATACGTATAACGAACATATTATAGTTGAATGCACAGTTGCTAATAATAATCTAATAATAGGTTGATTATCGATTATTGCACCGATATAATCACCCTCCTTTCTTTTGAACTGTGACTGGGTGTTCATTTATTTACTTGACATTATGAGAAAACCGGATTTTGGATTATTCGAATTTCCATTTTTTGGTATTTTCTATGGAGCATAATTAAAATAATTTCATGCGACTTTATTTACAATACAAAAGTAAATAAATAACATAAACAAATAAGCCCAAAAATTTGAACGTACTTTCGGTATGCTTCGACAAATCTGGCTATTAGAAATTAAATGATACTAATTTGTAACAAACTAGCAGGCTACTGGCCCTCCATAAGCATTTTTAGTTTACATAGCAACGTAATGGCACCAGTTTAAAAAACATTTGCCTCTCAACTTCGTAATTAGATGAAAGATCCGACTCATCATATTTACACTTGCAGTAACACATAGATTTTTATACTTGATATTTATAGTGGTGATTTGTTTGCTAGTGTTGTGTACTAAAATTACACGTTATGAAATGAAACTCGCTACAACCCTCGTACAGTAATGAATCTATTGTGGAAAGCATCTCACGCATCTCTCAATTTTATTTTAATTATGCGCCATACGTCGATTTTGCCGCGTTGATTAATACAAGTCACCATTTTGCATAAAACCATAAGTTCTACATATGATATAATTTTTTTTTCTTTTAGACATTTCAAGTGGTCAAATCGGTTTGACGGTTCCCAAACTGTTGCTTGAAATCGTCTTTAAAGAGTATACCACCATCAGTGAATTTAAAAACATAATAGCTATAAGATCACTGATTTTGAAAAATCCGTCCATGTCCCATTAATATCACTCAAGGAAATTTGCTTTTACAACCTTACTAATAAGGATGAGGGTATTATGTTCTATTTGATAGGAGAAATATATTCCTTTGAGTGAAGGCGAACTATAGGTCCCAGTCATTTTGAAACGAAGTTGATTTTCGAAATTACTTTTTAAGACGATGCAGCCAATCTGTCTGTCCATCTGGCCTGCTGATGGACACAAGAACTTGATTAATCAAATCTCTGTCTACACCAGTCCTAACAGAAATGTACAAACGTCAATATTTTCCGAAAATCGTGGTTTGGATCAAGAAAACGGATATACCAAGTGCCACATTTACACGATGGAGTTAGAGCAATTATTATTACTTATGCTATTGGGCGATTGGTTTCTTGTGAAGCCTGGACCAGCTAGGAACTGTTAAAGACATAAATGTTAAAGACATAATATTTTTGTTGTACCTTCACAGATTTCGAACACTTCAATGCGACCTTGTATCTTAATTAAATTTCAGTCAAAATTTAATAACTCAGATAATTGTTTTTTGTACATAAACATTTTTGACATGGCAATCAATCAATAAGTGAAAACATTTCGTGGAGGAAAAGCTGTGGTGATGTACAAACATGCGAAAGTTGAACACAAACCTACAGATCACAGCAAAAATGCAATTACTGTAATATTTTCAAAAAAAAAAAAACCTGCTATAAAGACAAGTGTGAAGCTTGTGATAAAATATGCAATAGTTGTGAAGCTTTTTCCAGTTATTCGTAAAATAAATATTCAGTAATTCCACGTTTTATCAATTCGAAAAATAGCAAAATGTGATGGGTGCACCACAAAAGAATTTTTTGTTTAAAAATATAGGCCCTGCCTACTTTGCTTTGACCAGCTCTTTCAAATCAAAGCCACTGGTAACTTAAAAAACAGCTTCGTCTAGCGAGCTAATATTGCAATTAAAAAGTCATGCCAATTGTATCGATTAAAGTATGCTTAATAATTGATTTTATTTCCAAATTTCGTCGGCTTACATCTAAATATAATGGTATTCTTAATTCTATTTACTTATGTCCTAATTTCAAACTAGCATAGACATATTCATGCATAATATTCTTATTCACTCATACATAAATTGAATGAATTTCGTCTTAGGGATGATACTATTTAAAGGTTGGTAAAGTACCATAAAGAGTACAGTATACCCTTACCCTTAAGAAAAAAATTATTGTAGAAGAAAATAGTTTTTAGGAACATATTTATGCTTATGTTTTACATTAGCATTTATAAAAATTCAGTGTTTTTTAATATAATTCCATTTCTTTGATAAGTTCTTGTGATATTTTTTTTTTGTAAAAATTCCAATATCTAAAATAGAATTTGTTCCATCTTTTTGTATTACTTTGAAATGACCGTGCTAATTTGCTTGATTTTCCTTCTGGAATTGTGCTATTTGCTAAGGAAACTCCTGTTTGTATTTCTTTATTTAAGACGATGCTGTCTTCATTAATTTGTAAACTTAGTGGAACAATTGATTCTGCTCTTGCTGGTATAATAATATTCGTGCTGGACTTTGGTTTAGAGTTCATCGGTAATATAATTTCTTCTTCGTTTATGTTAAATGTAATCGTAAATGTCTCAAAATCTATTTTGCACATATACTTGGCCAAAATGTCTCTTCCTAAAATTCCGTCAGCCTCAATGAGAAATTCGTTTTCAACTATATGAAATGTATTTGTAATACCTTTGTTATTCATTATAAAACTCAAATTTTTTGTTCTTAGGCATTATATGGCTTCAGTTGTAATTCCTGTTAATGTCACGGTTTCTCGCATGTTAATGCCTTCCAGTGTTTTAATTTTACATACTAAGATGTCTGCTCCAGTGTATATCAAAAAGTTTAGGTTTTAATTGATATCTTCGCATTTGATGACGACGTAAGCATTAATGTTTTTTGAAATTGAATAAATCTTTAATTTTGTGCGCTCTGGATGGTAACATCTTCTGCTACCCGGCCATCTGAGATTCCCAGATCGCCAGTATAATAATATGATTTCAACGATCGGTTATCTCCTCTGTTGTTATAATTATAGTTTTGATTTCTATCACCCCTGTATCTATTTTTATTGTAGTTTCCATTGTAATTTCCATTATTTCTATTGTTATAATCATTGTTCCTATATCCGTTACTCCTGTAGTTGTTATTATTATTGTTAGTGTTATTATTATATTATTATCGTAATTGTTGTAATTTCTAACGCCATTGTAATTTTTGTTATTTTAATTTCTGCTGTTATTGTAATTTTTGTTATTGTAATTTCCTTGATTCGTGTATTTATTTCTAATTTGAAAAATCTAATTTGCTCCGGTTGAAAAAAAGTTCTTTCCGCCGTTATACATCTCCCTACGGCTTCATTGAAAGATTTTGGCATATTACTGAATAAAATTTGTTGGATTTCGCTGTTGACGCCTTTTATAAATATGTTAAGAGCAACACTGTCGCTAACTTTATATACGACGTCTTTTGCTTCCTGCGTCGGGTTATTCGAACTTGCGATCTCAAAACTGCTAAGTTGGTTCGAAAGTTCGTCAATTTTTCCTCTAAATTCTGCGATGCTACTTTTTTCTGCTTTGTGCCACTCAATTCGGACAAAACTTACTGAAGTGTCTTTGAAGTGCCTTTCTTACTGAAGTGCCTTTCTTTAGTTCTGCAAACATTGTTGGTTTATTAGATCTACCCAAAAACTTGATAAATATATTTCTTTCTTATAACTAAATAAGATTATGCAATAGCAATTCAGCTTGCGTAAGAAAATCATCTATATAATCATCTATATAAATCATCATGTATAACGTAATACAAATCGGCATTCATATATTCAATTCAGCTTCATTATATAATTTATAAGTATAATAATTTTCATTTCCACGTAATCCTCCACATGTGTCGCACATGCTATTATATATCCATTTCGGTTTAAAAAATATTTGCCTTTAAGTTCTGCTACTGCTCTATACTTTCTTTTGAGTAATCATTTTCTATAATACATTGATTTTCTATTCTCAAGTGCAATCCTTATTTAAGTGTTGTACAGTTTATGTAAATGCAACGCTGTACAATAGTATAACAGTTATAACATGTGATTGTGATCACATATTTTTGTTTTGTTTACAATATTTGTATGTTTTCTTTTATAGTGTGAGTGTGATTATAAAGTTAATATTAAATAAAATTCAATTATTTAAAAAAGTTTATTCAGTTTTTAATGGTTTGGGTATCAGAAAATTTTAAATTTTTTTCTCCATGATATGGTATCAGTTCTGTTCAATTCTGATCAAAATGTATTGAGTGATTTGAGAAAACAGCTTTAGAATTTATGGTTTGTTTCAAGTATGCATGTTTGTGTTTGTGATGAATGAGAGTGATAATTTCTCTTTAAAATGTATAAAAGGAAAATTTTTTATGTTCTAATTTGTATTTTTTTAATAGAAATAAACAGACATTTAAAAAAAGTGAAATTTTGTTTTTTTTTTTCACATTTTATTAGTCGGCTTTTGTGTTGGAGTCATTCTTCTGAGCTCTTCCTCTTTTTTCTTTGCTTGCAGCCTTTTGCAGTCCCCGATGGCGAGCTTTTTTTTTGTCCCTGGAGACCTGTTGTTGGAATAGACTCCATACCAATTTGAAGTGTTCGGGTGCACTTGATGGGTGCATCACAAAAGTATTTTTTGTTTAAAAATATAGGCCCTGCATAATTTTCTTTTACCGGCTTTTTCAAATCAAAGCCACTGGTAACTTAAAAAACAGCTTCGTCTAGCGAGCTAATATTGCAATTAAAAAGTCAAGCCAATTGTATCGACTAAAGTATGCTTAATAATTGATTTTATTTCCAAATTTCGTCGGCTTACATCTAAATATAATGGTATTCTTAATTCTATTTACTTATGTCCTAATTTAAAACTAGCATAGACATATTCATGCATAATATTCATATTCACTCATACATAAATTGAATGAATTTCGTCTTAGGGATGATACTATTTAAAGGATGGTAAAGTACTATAAAGAGTACAGTACAAAGAAATTGCATGAAACTCATAAATTCACTCAGACCATATTTCATTCAAATATATAGGAAAAGATTCCATTACTTGTTAAACACCTTAGGAATTAGGAAAATTATCGAGATAAATAAATCGCGATAAAATAAGAGCCATAAAAAATCAATTTTATCTTGTAGGTATATATAACTGATTGGTTTTGAAGACGGTAGACCGTAAATGACCACCATGCCCATTTACACATATGCGGCACCTGATCAGAAAATTATTCATTGCGGCTTAAAGGGTTGAAGGGTTTTAATAGACTGGTTCAATTAAGTCAAATTCCTTACTTTCGGTTGGGGCACCTCTTGCTTGACATAACCCCATAAAAAGTCTGGAGCAGTTAGGTCAGGTGAACTTGGGGTCCAGCGGAAAGTGAAGTGTCTGAATATTAATTTGTTTGGGGGTCTTCGTTGAAGCTCCGCCATAACTGGTCCGGCTAATTGTGCAGTTGCTCCATCTTGCTGGTGAAACAGACCTCGCCCCTTCCTTTCTTTTAGCAACTGAACGAACTTTCCAAACCACCCGATAATTTACTTGACATTTGAAAAAAATCTAAGTCAACTCAGGTGTGGAATTTTTAGCGCTGCGAATTTCTTTTGCAATAAAACACGTTTTTTATTACTAGTTGCGCCTATGTTGTATCACCTTCTATTAGTTTACCAGAGTACCGAGTAGTTTGATCGGCACATAAACAAACTGAAAACATCACAGTGTTTTTGTAAAGCAAATTTCATAATGCTATGACGAAATATACTGTACTACATGTTTAAAAATAAAGTTGAACGTAAGCCAGTGCATAGAAGAATAATATACATATAGATAGAAAGTTGAAATAAATTTACGCCTTTGGAATGATTGATTTGTGTGAAAAGAAAAATGGCTTTGCAACCGAGCTAGAATGCCTATCTCCTTATACTCGTACATGTGCCTTAAGTCATGTTCTCGGAAATATTACTAAGAATGCCTTTTCACCTTTACAGAAAATCACCAAATAATAAGTAGGTTTGTTTAACAAAACAAAATTTTAAGCAAAAGCAGTTCAATATAGGGTGTCCGTCGGGAAGGTATACTATTTTGTTCGTTTATAATTTTTGATTAAATGAAAGAGAATGGATCTTATATTGATAAATGTTCTATTTAATGTCGGCAATTGTGTATGGAATAAAATATCAGATAAATGTCCGCATCATTTAGCCTCACAAATGCGAAACCTTTTGAGCACATTTTTCATTACATTCTCACTTTCACGCGGTATTCCATTAATTTCATCACGAATATTTTGTTTGAGTTACTCAAGCATTTCTGGTTTGTTTGCATAAAATTTGCTTTTCAGATATCCCCGCAAAAAGAAGTCCGGTGCTGTCAAATCAGGCGATCGTGGAGGCCAATCAACATCACCATTTCTTAAAATATCTTATCGTGGAAAGAGGTCGCGCAGTAATTCCATTGTAATCCTGGCTGTATGCGATGTGGCACCGTCTTGTTGATATCACATGTTAATCAAGCCCAAAGCATGCAGTTGTGGCGTTAAAAAGTTTTAAATCATATCACGATATCGCTCCCCATTGACAATTACCGTTACGCCGTTTTAAGTTGCACAGAAGTAAGGTCCAATGAATCCTTCTGACCAAATTGCACCAGACTGTCACTTTTGATGAATGCACAAAGGTGACTGATGAATAATTTAAAGGTTTACCATTGCCCAGAACGGACTATTCTGTTTATTCACACATCCATTCAAATGAAAATGTGCCTTGCCACTCATTATGATTTTTTTGTGAAAATCGGGGTTGTCGTGGGCGAGTTGTAACATCCTATTGGCATATATACGACGGCGTAAATGGTCTTGTGGAAGAAGCTCTTGTGCCAACTGAATCTTAAATGGAAACAAATGCAAATCCTTGTGCATAATTGTGGCCAAAGTTGTTCTTTCAAGACTAAGCTCCTGAGCACTGCGTCGAATTGAGGTTGTTGGATTGTTTTAAACAGCAGGAATGTTTTCAGCCGATCTTGCAGTACGTTGTGGTCCATGCTGGGCCCTATCAGCTACAGACCCTCTTTCTTCGAAATCGTTTACTACACTATAAATAGTGCGTGTTGTTGGCACGTCGAATACTCTACTTCGCGACTGCCAAATATGAATTGTCAAGACTAATGTTTACCCAAATGGCGGCAAAACAAAGTTGTATACCTTCCCGACGGACACCATGTATAAATAAATTTTCTTTCACACTTTTTCAACTTATTTGTAATAAGTTTTTTTTCTAATCTTATTATATTAAATCTTCAAATAAGTTGGGTTGACTATTTTCATATCTTTTAATATAGAAATTATGAATTAACTCTTTTATATTTAAGAGTTATGTCTTCTATGAATGTGCAATATAACCCTTTCAAAATTCAGCTTCCTGACTCAAGCGGTGCGACATTTGTCTGGCTTTCAACTCAAAAGTGAACTAGAAAGGAATACATAGGGGGTTAAAAAATAATCGTCCCATCGCGTTTAAGCATGTTCAACATGTTCGCATGTTCAACATGTTCGCATGTCGGGTAATAAAACACAATAAAAATTATCGCAATGCCTCAGTGAAAAAACTCAGTTGAATAAACTCAGTGAGCGAACACTTTTTATGTAGCTTGTATTAGTTTTTGTATTATAAATAAGGTTATGCGAGATGTTTACTTAAAAAAAAATTTCGACATATTGAAGCACGTATTAAAAGAATGAATGTGGTTACAATTCAGCGTGAAAAAATAAGGTATGGCGATTCCAAGAGATATTTTTGCAACAATCGAGTTTACAGTACATTTTATAACGAATATTGTGTTAGTTCTTAGCTGGGGGTTTTACAAGAATTGGATTGCCCGTCCTTTCTGGTACCGTCATACCGATTATTCGAAATTCATTATTTTACCTGTAATTCCTGTCCTGCAGATGTTGGTGTCTTAATTGTTATTGGCTTACCAATAACATTCTGGTATCACTCGCACAATATACGGGTAACATTATACAGGATTTTCTAATCTGGCCAGGTCTCAGCTGTTAAACACCTATCATATGAAGTGTTATTTATTTAGTGAAAGCTTTGCTATTTACGAATTGGATCGTTAAACAACCGAAGAACGTGTAAAGTAGTTAAAACTTACTACAACAGTGGTGATGCAAACGTGTGCTTTTAATCAAACGAAATTTTCTTTAGTGACGACGCTAATTTCTCACTCAATGATTGTGGAAAATTTATTGTTTAATACGCCTTATGGTCTGAAAGTGTCATTGGGCCGTATTTTGTCGAAAATTACGCTGGAGGAACCTCAAAAAGATCCCCTGCTGCAACCAATACAAAGGCAATCAAGTGACATTAAATGACATTGTATTTTGTACGCAATAGCAAGGTCGAAGCGTCCTAATGAAAGAGAGTTTCATCGAAATCATAGCTTTACGTGTGCTTTATTGAACTTCACTTTTAAAACCGAAAAATTATTAAGCTCAAACCATACTTTATTGATAAATTGCTAAGGCTTCTCATGTCTTAATACATTATTTAATTACAGTTCGGAAATTTTTACAGTAATACTGTCAACGATAGCAATCATGCCACTTGACGTATGGACACAACAACACTTAAATTTTTCACTAATTTTTTCATTAAATTAACTTTGTCGAACTACCTGCACCGAACCTTAACACTTCTCACTAAGAATTGTATAGATTTAAAAAATGTGTGAATGGATAATTACTTTCGATTTCACCTTACAGCAAAATTACATTATACCAGTACAGAAATTTCAGTCCTGTGAACTGATTTGCACATACTTTCACCCAACCTCCTTATGCATCGACGCAAAAGTGTTCGAAGTGCTAGAAAAGGATTTACAAAATATCCTTATCGCTTAGAAATAATGATTTTGATTGATTTTTCTCAGACATGTTAATATGTATGTATGATAACCTACGGGCGTGACAATGCAGTCCATTACAAGAAAAACATGAAAGTTTTACCAATCGGATAGTTTATATGGGAGGTGCCATAAGCGGCTTAGCAATGCCGTCTGTTTTCACTCTCCGAACCAGGTTTATCAAAAAAATTGTGTGCCAAAATTGATCACATTCAGTATAACTGTTTGAAAAACATGAAGCTAAAAACGTATGAATTAAATAGGTCATTTGTATGGTAGTTTTGTCAAGTATTATATACTAATATGTATTAATAATGGACAACAGTTTAGGCCAACGCATTATAGAAATTATAAATTGAAGAGAATGGGAATTTGAATTTAATTTTCATGCGTGAAACCAGAAGTTAAAAGCGCAGTCCGTATTCACGCGCAGACTCTACTTCATCGAGAGCTCAATATATACCAAATTTAATTGAATTTGGTTCAACCCAATAAATGATGAGTTAAATCTGTCATTTATATTCTCATTTTCAAAACTCAACTCAATGTGCCCCGAATTTAGATAAAAAGTTAGATATTGGAATCAACGAATTGGAAGTTACAGAGGAAAACCAAATTTCAAAAACAGTTTATTTCTATTAGCGTATGGGAGCCAGCCGTCCAGACTGTAGGACGTATTTCATTCAGCTTAAAAACTCCTAAAACACAAATGGTCAAAATATGCTTTGTTCTTTAAACACCTCCTTCTGGGTGTTACGTTTTTCTGTATCAAATACATTTTCATCCGTTCGGGTAAAGATATAACAAAAATTTAAACTCCCTCATATATTCATCTCTTGCATATTTTGACCATTAAATGTTTGATGCTCGACTAACTATCACTTCAAATAAAACCTTTTAAACCTTCCGGAATACTCTACCAATAATTTAAGACCCAAATGAGCCAAATGGGTCCAACCGTCCTCGAGCTTTAGCGAGACTAACGCACAGCAATTGATTTTTATATACATAATATAGATATATAGATATAGATTATTTTTATTCTTCGTCTACATTTTCTACAATAAATTAAATGCTTGCGACGCTAAAGAATTTTCAACATCATCATAAATTCCAAACATTTTCTTTTTGAACAGTTGCACTGAAATTTGTCCTAGAGACAAATAACCATTACTTAATCGCTTTTTTACAAGTTTTGCATTGAAATGCTATACTATGGCCCAAATTTAGCTTATTGTAACCTATCAATTTGAAATTGTAGAAGAGCGATCGAAATTCGAAAAACCGAACATTTTTTTTTTTTTTTTGGCCTATTTTCATTCTGAGACACTACCTTAGTGAACTTTTAACAAGCAACTGGTATAAGTTATGAACATGAGAATATACATATCAAATCGATCATTTATGTAGGTGGTACCAGAAGGGGTTAATGGTTAACCGATCGATTTTTACAGATTTTAACAAGAATTGTAAGTCAAAACAATGGACACAAATTTAGGTCGCTGCAGTTATATGAATCAGGAGAAATTATGAATTAGGCGAAACATCGAATTTTGGAAAATGTTAATGGGGAAAAAAATTTAATTTCTGAAAATCGGTCAATGTGTATGGGAAGTGCCAGAAGATCTGAGTTGATATAGGTCATTTGCAATCCTCGGATGCCATGACAAGTTCCAAGAAGTTTCATATACATTTACGAGAGTTACCCTGCCCTAGACAGACGGATATCGATCAACTGGTCAACTAATATTCAGTAAAAAATTTCTTTCATCATCATAATATAGTTTTTCCGTATCAAATGATATATACCATCATTCCTTCTGGTTAAGGTATGGAAGTATGGAAACGTATCATTTTTTATCTTTGTAATAAATTAAGCAATTTACTTTTAAATAAAAAATCGAAAAGATAAAATATTGCGCAACATAGAAGAAAAAATTTTATTATATGTGTAAAAATTAACAGAGTTTGGTAATTCAAAACGCAAAAACCAGTTGAGAATAGACACAAATACCAGTTTCCTCACATTTAAGTATCGGATTGAAATTGAATTCAGGCGCAGCTTTGTATTCCTATCAATTGTTTTGCGTTTTTTTCGCGAATTGTTATTGTTATCAGTCATTTTACATAGAATAACAATAATAATAACTATAATAAATAATCATGATAATATAATAAAGGATGTCTCAACAAGAATGCAAGATTTAAATTTGGCGCCATTCGAAGTGTCATTGTTTGATATTTAAACAATTATTATTGTTTGCTAGTAGAAGGTACGAGGTTAGCAAAAATGGAGCGCTACACGAATAAACAACGCATTCTCATTGTGAAATTGTTTTACCAAAATGATGAAAGTTTTGCTGCTACCGGTCGCATATTCCGATCAATTTGGGGTCACAATAATGCTCCAAAAGAGTCAACTATAAAGAGATTAATGGACAAATTTGCCAAAACTGGGTCTGTTAGTGATGTAAAGACAACAACGCGCATTCGACCAGGTCGATCGACCGAAAATATCGCAGATGTACGTGATGATGTCGCTCAAACTCCATCCACCTCAATTCGACACCGAGCTCAGCAATTTGGTGTCTCCAAATCCACTATGCAGCGAATTTTGACGAAAAATTTGCATCTTCATGCATACAAAGTTCAATTGACTCAAGAACTGAAGCCAGCTGAGCATGGAGTTCGTTAATTGGGTATTGGAGAGACAACATGAAAATGCTGATTTGGCGATAAAATCATCTTCAGTGACGAGGCCCATTTGCATCTTGATGGCTTCGTCAATAGGCAGAATTTTCGCATTTGGGGTGAGGAAAATCCTCGAATGATTCACGAGAAGCAAATGCATCCTCAACGTGTCACTGTGTGGTGTGGATTTTGGGCTGGAGGAATCATTGGACCTTTTTTTATGAAAATGAAGCATGTCAAGCGAAGCATGTGAAGCATGTCTTCAAGAATTGAAGAAATGAATGTGAAGGGCATGTGGTTTCAACAAGACGGTGCCACATGACATACAGCCAGAGAAACAATTCAATTGCTGCATCTGTCTTTTCCCCGTCGTGATATTTCACATTTTGGAGACCAGAATTTGCCGCCTAGATCGTGCGGTTTAACACCATTAGACTTTCTTCTTTTGGGTTTTTTGAAGTCGATGGTTTACGCGAATAAGCCGACGACGACTCGAGTCTTAAAAGAGGAAATTGAACTCTGCATTAATGAAATACCTCAGTATTTATGAAAAATGGTCATTGAAAATTTCATTAAAAGATCGCGTGTGTGCCAGCAAAGCCGCGGTGGCCATCTGCCCGATGTGTTGTTCCATACAAAACCTCATTTTGCCTACTTTACGATATAATAAATTTTCTCTATTATTTTAAATATCTGTGTTTTATTTAAAATTTAAATCTTGCGTTCATGTTGGGTCACCCTTTACATACTTATAATTATGTTAATTTTTAAGTTCGTGTATTTACTTGTATGGGAGAAACTCCTAATTTAACTACAAATTCCGAACGTGTTTATGCAAAAATTTTAGAAATCACAGTCTGCTGTAGAATGTTGTTGTTTTATAGTAGGTACAAGAAGGTGTAGGTCGATTCCTTGAAAATATCGCATTTAGGGGAAGATAACAAATATATTCCGTTGTGCGAAATTGGGTCAAAATCATCTAAAACAGTCCGAACAAATTTCAAGGCTAACAAATCTGTTTACAGGGGCATGATACGATGCTTGCAACATTTGCCACTTAAGGGGATAAGACATATATAAACTGATGTAAAGTGTGTTCAAAGTTAGATCATTAATTTATTTGTATGAATGCTTGAAATTCGCTTAAATTTCTTTACCAAAGTAGAAATTATAGATGGGTTAATGCCTCCATTACATTTCGATGCCAACTTGACCATTTGCGTGACACGATCTAGAAGCATAGTACAACGATACTAAAATTTCGTAATCAAGTGGAAACAACAAGCACATCAATTTCCAAAAATTTTGTCAGTATCCGATCACCTAATAGGATGTTGTCGGTTATCTCCCTATAACTAATAATTCATTGAGCGAAGTAAACTAAATTTTTGTGCATAGTATTACTTTGTAACGCTTGGCAAAATTTTAAACGATTTGCTGATTTGCCTCACCTTTCTTTTACTTTCAATACAAATGACCGACCTAACTCAAATATTCTTATATTTGTTACTTTAAAAGCAGTCGTACGGAATCCAACCAGTTTTAGCACTCGTGATAAATTTTACAAACTTATTTCTAAAAAAGGAAATGAACGGCATTTTCCGTCCCTCCTGATACATCCCATACAAAACTCTGGCTTAACCCATTCTTTTATGGGCTCATATATTTTATTTGGTTGCACAATTTGATACACGCTAAACGTTTGCTGAAGTAGAGTCGGAGAAAGAAAGTGGGCAGCACTGTCGCACCCGTTTTGGCATTTCCACACAAATTTTCCAGTTTTGAGAATCTCGACATTTCTTCTGTAGGTTGGATTAACGTAAAATTCTGTCCATTAAATTGACCGATAATTCACAGTGGAGCTTGATAAAAAAAACGACCAAGTAACGACGCCATTTCTGAAACATCCCGCACAAATGATCGATTTATGAAAAATTTAATTTTTCCTCTGTAATCCCTTATTCGTGGAGTTCCGTTACTTAAATGTATATCAAGTATATTGCTTTGACAAAATCGACTGGATAATCATATTCGTAATTTAACCGTACCTCTAATACAAACTATACATATACATTGCTAAATTCATATCTTTTATTCAATTAGTGTTAATTTCAGTGTTAATCCAGCAAACATCAGTATTTAGTAAACTTATTTCCGCCAATTGCAATGAACAGCTATGCATATAAAAAAATAATGGTCCCTCTATAATTTGTAAGCGGGAACTTTATAATGTTAGAATTTTTTCTCATTTTGTTATGATTTAAGTTCGATTACATTTTGATCATAATCTGCCGAAGGACAGAATCTACAAATGGATGTCGGGTGAATATATGTAAGCCTGCTCAACTGGCTGAAATTTCTGTGCTGGTTGTACAATCGTTGCATGGTGATGAGTTAGTGTGAGTCACTGCGATGATTACTGCTTATGCCATCTAGAATCTCGAAAATGACTAAGTAGATTTCCTTAATGGTTCACTTTTCTTAAACTTAAAAGCCGGTTTTTAGAAAAGTTCTACTACTTGAATTCCTTAACAATCTAATTATTCAATATCCAGATCTTCGCATTCCAATTATTTTGTCCCATGCTTTGTGTGGGGAACATCTGTCACGTCTTTGCAGATAAATAAACACACGAACATGTGCACCCAGTTGACACCATCTATTACCGGAAGAACATTTCTAAGAAGTCGTCCGGATTTTGTGGGATTTCTCTTTTCACTCTACTTTATTTTTCCTTCTTTGTCGTACAAGAAATGTTGAGGCCAAACAAAATAACGTGTAGGTAAGCAAATAACGCTCAACGGCTCTATCACCGCAACGCATTTTTTCAGGGACATCCATCCTTAGGGCTATGTGAATTCCCTTCCTGTGATTTTTTATACACATGAACCATTTAATATGAAAGTAGCGTAAGTCCGTTTAAGCCATAAATGTTTGAACTATCGCAAAATTTGATGAGAATTCAGTGCAAAATTGTAAACAAATTACCATTAGTCAGTAGATGAAATTTGTTAAAAGTTGACTTTAAATCGAGTAGAACTGTAAGCACTTTACGGGAAATATCAAATGAACTTATACCACTTCCACAATGAATAGTCCATGTAGGTATGTCTTCCCTTATTTCCTTATTGAAATTATTTTCTTGTACTCGCTTTACAGCTTTATTTTGTATCTGCAGTTGTGTTTCCCCTGACGCAACTAAAGTAGGCGTTCCAATTTCATCCGATAAAGTCCACAGAGTACATTTCTTCATTTTTACCTGAACAACGTTTTTCTGTGTGTACATTTGGGGTTTTCATTAACAATAAACATACTCACAGACAAACGGAAATTAACTTTTTCATAGTTGTGCTTAATGTGTTGTTCGTAGGTATGAATTCGTTAGCACTTTTTAATGTTTTTCCCGCAATTGTGTTTTGTCATTAAAGTGGAAAGTGGGATATATATATTTATGATGCTTAAAAGAAGCTAAAAACTGTACATTTGTTAAATTGAATATCTTCAGTTTCCCTTTTCGCTGCAACGTGATTCAATTTCGTTGGAGGCAATGCGTAAATAGTTCGTGACGAAATGAGTTCAGGCTTGAACAATTTGCTTACAGTGATTATTGATTCGAACCTGAAGTTTATCTTCAACGTAGAAAATGGAGCTACCACTAAGTCGTCCGCAGCGGCAATTAAGTTTGTGTCGCCAACAGTGGTTGCACAAATAAGTTTTTTCTATATATACAAATGTTTTAAAACAACATTTTTTTGCTAAGCAAATATGAAGTTAAATGAATTAAATTACAATAATAATTTGTATTCTATATATGTAATTAATTTCGAATTACTAAGCATCGCTTCTTTGAATACTGCAATATATAGAAACTGGGTTGGTTGGTTGCGGCAGCCTCGGTATTTGCTAAAATCATTCCAATGAATTCTATAATGAACTCTGTTATAATGGAATTAATTTCAGTTCAATTAGGTGCATATAAATACCAACGAAATAATAAAGCGTTTCCCTCGTTGGATTAATTATGTACAAGTCTTTTAACAGGGAAAAAAATCAATTAAACATTCCTTCCTTGTGACAAATTTGACAGCATTGCCAGCATTTTTAAATTGCTTGCCAACACTAAAATCGGAACAAATTGTGTTTTTACGTTTTAATAGCCACCAATTTCACTGAAATTTGATAATATTTTACTTTGAAAACGTGTCATTTTACTGCTAGTTTTAACGTAGCCCACACAAAAATGACTCACCAAGCTATGTATTAATTACGCCAAAAGCTATAGATTTTACCTCAACTTTCTTATATTTTTCGCTTTAATCTTAAACAATACTTCAATGCAGTTTTAAGAAATTTTGACTCACCACTACATGGCGTTCACATCTTTGAATTAAAATTGCGCCATAAATGAATCTGCTGTATCCAACATATAGTCAAGTTTAGAAATAGAAAATTTAATATTTTAACCTATTTTCCAGAGCAATGAATTTACCATGTTGGTTTTTCTTTTCTTTTATTTTATTAAGCATTTCCCCCAAAAAAAAAACAAAAATAAATAAATAAATTAATAAATGTGAACAATCTGGCTTCTGATTAAAACCTCCTCGATCACTTAAAATATTTGTTGCATAAGTTATGTAATTATCTTTTGTTCACATAAGATATTACTGTATTCATTTTATTTATGCTTGGATTTATCCCAAGTTTTACAATTTAAACATCAGCTGTACTTGCCTGTATACTTATTTGAAACTGCGATTGATTTAATAAACTGAGGACCGGCGATTCGAAAAAAAAATTTCCTCTTAAGAAAAAACTTTTTATTTATTATTTCATAAAAACATAATCTTCCTGAAGTACGTTATGTTTGGTTTATTTGAGCACAAATGATATCGATTATGTTTGGCTTATTTTTGGAGAAAGAAGGGGAAAGCGGACAATTGGATCCGCAATATTTTGAGAGACATTACAGTGCATACCATTCTTCAATTTTGAGGAAGTAACGGTCACATTCGTTTAGACATATATTTTTGAATGAAAATATCACTGCTGCTTGATTCAAAGTAATTCGAACCGTTGGAAAACATCAACTTGGAGTAGAACTGCGGGAGCCATCAGATTGCTAGCTAATCAGTCGGTGTCGGGGTTCGTGTCCTTTCCTCATTTGTGTCAGTTTAACATTTCAACAATATTTTAGGACTCCCTATGGCTACTAAAAAAAATAAAAATGCCCCTGTAAATATTAGGTATTGGTTGACGTATAAGACATTGGTCAACGTGCGTTATGATAGCTACTCATGGATGTTTTTATGAGAGCATTACCTTTAAGCCCACTCTATCCTATTGTTCCGTCGGTATATATTTTAGAACCCCAAATATTCTGAAGAAAGTAACTAGACAGCTCTCCTCATTACCATCATTACCGTAGGTAAACACACATTACTGTAGGAATGCGTATTTTTTTCGCAAAGTTTATTCTAAAATCCTATCATTAGTACTTGTTTAGAAATTACTTAAAGATTGTCCCAACAAGAACGCAAGACTTAAATTTGGCGCTATTCGAAGTGTCATTGTTTGACATTTGAACAATTGTTATTGTTTGCTAGTAGAAGGTACGAGGTTAGTAAAAATGGAGCGCTACACGAATTAACAACGCATTCTCATTGTGAAATTGTTTTATCAAAATGGTATGCTGATTTTGTCGATAAAATCATCTTCGGTGACGAGGCCCATTTCCATCTTGATGGCTTCGTCAATAGGCGAAATTGTCGCATTTGGGGTGAGGAAAATCCTCGAGTGATTCACGAGAAGCAAATGCATCGTCAACGTGTCACTGTGTGGTGTGGATTTTGGGCTGGAGGAATCATTGGACCTTTTTTTTTATGAAAATGAGGCATGTCAAGCGTAAACAGTCAATGGTGTTCGGTATCGTGAAATGATAACCAGTTTTTTCGTCCCTAAAATTGAAGAAAAGAATGTGGAGTTCAGGTGGTTTCAACAAGACGGACATGTCATACAGCCAGAGAAACAATTCAGTTGCTGCATCAGTCATTTAAACCTTGCGTTCTTGTTGGGACGCCCTTTATAAAGTTATTATTACAAATCATTAAAAATTCTATAGAAATTTAGGAGCTCATATTTTAGGCTTATTATACTCGTATGATTGAACATTATATACTTATACATATAACTAAAACTACAAACGGAACTGTAGTGTTCATTTCCATACAAATGAGCAAGAAACAAATTCAGATATTTAAACGTTATATCATCAAACAAGAATAACAATTAGAAGACGTAAGAGACGTTGTAAAGAGTGCTTATTAATTATCACAATTCATTACTCTCAGTTTTTGTTTTCTTCTTTCATATAGCTGGAAATTGGTTACATACCGTGAGTGACTAAAACTTATTATATCAAAATTTATCGGTATTCTGTTTCAAGTACGACGTTTATTTTTCTTCAATGACATAATCATATTTTCTTACTTTTTTTTCTTTTGTTGTTTGTTATAAAAAATTTATTTTTCTCTTCTTCTTCTTCTTTTGACTTACCCAGACATCCAGCGAAGATTAAAAAGGCAATTTTAATTCTCTCGGTGTTTGGTGCGAAGTGCTTGATGGGTAGTATAAGAGTTGAAGATGATCTGCTCTGCTATGTTGTCAACCTGTACATCATACTTGCAACCTATCTGTGATATTTGCTGTGATGATTAACATAAGATTTTATAGTTAATTTAACAAATCCAAGTTCTTAAACTTTAAGTAATTTGAATTTTCAATACTTATCTATAGATTTTACTGAACATCCAAGCAACAATAAATTAAAACTTGTACCATGAGTAATTTCGATCGAGTTTATCCTGAATGCGATTTTTTTGGTATTCTTGAAACGTTCTCACGTTCTCTGTTCTCACGATCACGTAATCTTACGGCGCATACAACTTTATTGCTGCTTAGGCGACAGCGGTTTTCTTTTTCTTTTAAAGTTAACCAAAATATGATTTACACATCAATAGTATAGTATATTGAAAATTGACGAATATTCTACTTATATTTACTACTTTATTATAGCATTTCGGCGCCAGTTTGTGCTGACGGAGTGGTTTGCAAACCTTAACCGTACTTTTACAAGTTTTTTTGCGAACTTCTAATTGCTTGATGGCTGCTTCGCTTTGCCCCTGCAAAGCTGGGCTCTTGCTTTGTTCCGCATTTTCTTTACTGTGTTATGTTTATGAAATTTGGTGTTTTGGTGAGAGAAGACTCAGAGAATTCACTTCATTCGTAACATTGTTTTTGGTGACTGACACATTTTCTGCGAAAACAAACAAAGATTTTGGCACCGATAATAAGTCAATAAATAAGTTGAGCCAGAGACGATAATTAAGCTTGGAGGTTAGGAAAGTAATTTTACGTAAATTTTATGATGGACTTCTGTTAATCGGCTTAGGTGACACTTGGTTTCTGCGCGTTTGTACAACCTGAAATTGGGTCAGATATCCCATCGGTTGTTAACAGGTGAAGCTCAAGAAATATTGGTGAACGCAGACGATGTCACAACCCCACCTTAATTTTTACCGCGATATTGTTTGGTCTAAAGAATGATAGCAAGTTAATATTGACGTGGAAAGCTGAATTTTTGATCTTTGATGGAAATTTACCTCAAATTCCTTAGGCAGTTTTAGGTTATAGACTTGGAATTCTGGGAATCAAAAAATGCTATTCCGCAGTGGAAGTTTATCGCTCTAAATAAACAACCAATAAGTTTATATTAAAAATGGTATAAAATGTAAAAAATATCTTTTGTTCAAGACTTTTCACTTTTTAGCAAATCCGTAGAGAGTGGTAAAATTTGCCGAACACTTGGGATTTAAACACTTGTTATAGATTATTTTTGGAATGACTTACTATGTTGCCGATACAAAGGTAGGTTTAAAAAGGAAGTGGCTTACGGATTTTATTTTCCGTGAAACCTAGCTTTAAGTTGAACATTAAAAGTGTGGTCGCATGCTTACCTTTTCGGAGTAAAATTTAGAGTTGCTTGATCAAATTCAATATTATACGGACTATAGATTTCTCCAAAGAATGTAAAATTTTTAGTTCATCTACGTAAAATTGATGTATCCACTGTTTGCTTTTCACTAGGGATTTGAATATTTTATTTCGATTGATAGATTTCGATCTGAATGAATTTTATCAGAAGTCCACTGCAACTATTGCCCGCATTCATAATTATAAGAAAAAAAGCAAATTTAAGACAAATATTATATATTATATTACATTAGTTGAACACGATTTTCTTGAAGTCTGCCCTTATGAGCCAACAAATTTTTCTACACCTGTCTAAGAGTTTTAGTACGATGCCTTTATACTAGCTTTAATTGAATTAAAACTAAACGTTGATTTATTTTCAGAAATTCTACATATTCTCTTATATGTATATATAAGTGTGAATCGAATAAATTTTTTATATACATATGCATATGTCTATATGTATATATGTATAGAGATCGAAGTTAACACATTTTTGTACCCAAGCATCCATATGTACATATTTGCCATGGTTTGTAGACACTTCCGCCATTTAAAATAATAAACTATCCATTTTATTGTAACTGTATCGATACTAAATAAATTTTCATTTAGTTCGATTACTTTTCCAAGTTCTCGTTTTTGCACTTCATTCAGTCATTGTCATTATTTCTATTTGCAAATGCTTTCGGTGTTGCTTGTATTCCTGTCGTTGCCGATTTAACTTTTTTGTGTTATTCTATTTTCAATTTCAGAGATGGTTTATCTCACTCAGCACATCCCATGTCCGAGATGAAAAAATTGGAAATCCTGCGCAACATTACCGATTTGCTTGGTCGAACATTCTCTTCGCAATTTGTATTTCCGGTATTAGGGCATGAGGATGGAACAACAACGAATTTCCGGCACATGGGCGAACTGTGGCGACATTGGTTGCCAACTGAAGCGTTGCACACATTCGAAAAAGGTAACCATCTTTATCATTTGTTATACGTACAATCGCACATATATATGTATGCATATGTATGCCGCATATGCTCCTACATCTACATTTGTCGTATGTGTACTTATGTGTATTTATACAAATCTACATACACACTATGTGAGTTTCAATCCATGGTGTGCTTTTTTGATTAAGTAAACATTTGCACACCCTCATACACTCAAGATCGTTCTTAGTTGCGTTCATGCATTTTATATAAAAGGGTTTTCACGTTGGGTTGGTCGTGTGTTTTCTTTCATACATGAGTTCCAACGACGTTAGATAAATCTATTTATCAAGTTATACAAATTTAGAGAGTAAGTGTATTTGCGCCACACTTCATTCAGCCCTTAGCGATCGCCGTATGGTCAATAATATATGTAAGTACATCACCCTAATACTAAATTATCGTAAATACAAATTAAGTCCTATTAAGCTCAATTTTGGAGAGGGAAGCCTTTAAAAGTAGAATAGGAAACGACATTTAATTTTGTTTGTCGTTAGTGCAATATTTGGTTATTCTTAGCATTTCTTAGGATTCAAAAGCAATTGATTTAAGGTTATTCATGTGCCAGGATGAGTCCAATCTACAGATAATATTGAAAAAGTTAAATAGTTTTACCACTATCTTTGCACCTGTCCATTTTTATATCTACCTATCTTTAAATCTAAAACGTGGGTATAAAGCAGGTGAACAACTTTTTTAGTTATTATTTATTATTTATTTATTTATTTTTATTTTATTGTCTGTGAATAAATGAAGTCGTGAACCAGTTCAACTAGTACATTTGAACTGTCGACCTTATTTCTGGAAGCAATCTTTGGAAGTTTAATTCTTAAGAATAAATGTAATGAATGTAATCCTTAGTTAAGGACATTTAAACGTAAAAATCAAATAGTTAAAACCAAAGACAACTAAAACAACAAAAGAAAAACTTAATAATTAAGATACAGACAAAATCATGCGTCCGAAAATCCCGCCGAACCGAAGAGGAAATTTATGCCTCCTACAAACATACTAAACATGCTATGTAGATAAAACCGTCAACATATCTTCGAGACGAGTGTACCAACATAAAATAATAACAATAATCGAAAGTCTAATCTATGTAGCTCGATAAATTTTGAAATTCATCTTATTTTTTAAACACACCATATCATTTGATTCAGAAAAAATGTAGCCATAAGGATGCGTTAAAAGTACCTTGACCAAATATGTTAAATGACTTGTTAAGTCGATAGTGCGATGCGTTTCTATCTGTTTGGCTGGAAGACACTACAACTGTCATAAATCTTTATAAAACTTGGCGCTGTCTACTACTTTGAAATATCGTTGGCCAGGATTACACACGGGACATATCTTTCCGCCCTTCCTGGTACCTCGCATATGAATTTAATTTATGTCCTGTATGCTCTTATTTATGCCGTGTAGTGAATTAATATGATGCTTTGCAGAATACATAAAAATGTATTGTTAAACCACATCCCCTTAGGAGCCTCCCACACAGTTTAGAGATTTAACCCAAATATTCTTACGTTCATATCTTTCAATCAGTATCACTGAATTCAGTGAAATATGGCACACATTATGGCTCTAAAAGTGTGTATAAAGGGCCACGTCCTGGTAACTCCCCTACAAATCGATTCATGAATCGAAATCAAATTTCTTCTCAGTTATAATCGCATTGTAATGCTTGACAAAATTAGAAAGAATTATACGGTTAGCTAATCCATCTTTGGCAACTCCCATATAAATTACCCAATTTAAACCATATATTTCCAGATTCACATTTATCATTCAATGGGCCTAAATATGGCGTAACTTAGCAAGCATCAGGTATTTAATTTTATTCTGCGAGTGATAATGGTGTGCATTGCCACATCCTTCATTTACTGTGTTTTAATTCAAAGTAATTTTTAATAAAAACAGCGATTTACCACGAGTATTCTGGCAACCAGCACATTTTTGAACCAACGCAAAATGGCCCTAAGTGAAGAAATACGTAAGACTGAAATGTCTGTATTGGTTTTAACATATTTCAGTAATCCACCTATTACCATGATATATTGCTTTTAGGTAAGGGGCAAACTGTCCTTAAGCGAATTAGTTTTTACCCACTGCTCTAATCTTGTTAATGGGTGAGACTGACAGACTACTCTAACGTAGACGCTGTTTTAACTCATTGTTAGATTGGAGGGGGTGCCATACTAGTTACTTCTTTTACGCAATAAATCTACTTGACCCGTTTTTCATTAAAAATTCGTATTTTTTGTTATTTTGTTAGAAACCTAAAAAAGTAACTAAGTTGTGTGTTCCTTTCGGGGTTCTTTTCGGATTTATGAATTATATTGGTTTTGATTGAATTAATCAATTCCATCAACATATTTTCATGGTTCATTTCAGGTATGGGGAAGCTTTATCTTGATGAACGAATTGTCGTACAAAATGTAAGCATTGTGGTTTTTCACTTCGATAGTCCTTTCAGCAGACAGGCAGACGGACTTGCATGTTTAAACCAGATCAGGTTTTTGCTATAATCGTTCATCATACATAAAGTCTCAGATGAGTACTCCCAGTTGTTACAATTGGAATGACTTGCATATTATACACTATAAACTGTAAAATGGAAGCGAATTAAAATGTCTAAAATTGCGATTATACATCTTAAATCATAATACTAATACTAAACCTAAAACAAAAAAACTGGTTGAAAGAATGTAGAATTTTATTTAATTTGCAGCTTTCTTTACTTTCGTAGTGATTAATTTGTTGAAAGGTTATCAATTCGATCTGTGACTACAGCTAAAAAAATTTCGTTTCGGCCAGTATCATTCCAAACTTACAGGCTAATGTAAACAAAAAACGGACCAATGGGGACCGTTTTAAAGAAGTTGAATTAGTTTTTTAGTCAGAAATGCGCATCCGTTTCAACAGCATTTGATTCCAGTAACACACAGCCATGGCGGAGCTCCAACGAAAATTCCTAAACAAATTAACATTCAGAAACTCCATTTTCCACTGGCCCCCAAGGTTACCTGTCCTGACTGCATCATACTTTTTATGGGGTTACTATGTCAAGCAAGAAGTGTACAAAACAAAACCAAGGATTTTGATAGAATTGAGGTAGTCTATTAAAACAATAATTGAGGCGATCCCGACTTCAACCCTTCAGGCCGCAATAAATAATTTTCTGATCAGGTGTCGCATATGCGTGAATGAACATTGAGGTAATTTACGGTCTATCATCTGCAAAACCAATTAGTTGTAAGAAATAAAATTGAATTTTCTGCTTAGGTGGTGTTTAATTTTTACACATAAGATGAGGATGTGGTATTGAAATGTATTATATAAAATAAGATTTGGCCTGGGGAAATGTGCCAGGTTTATGTAATGTTTAATTCGTTTGCATCCGAATTTTATTAGCTACCAACTTATGATGGTAATTGCCAATTTCGTGGAGGAACCGTGCTCAATTTACATATATTTGTAAAGGACCTTCTGTAATTGCGGGCTTATTTACTGGAAAATATTACAAAAACGACTTTTGAACGGGAAAACAAGAT
>JAHXMU010000395.1:3872345-3890468 GCA_019455685.1 Philornis downsi
GACTTTAAAAAATTTACCCAATTTTCAGCCACATCGAATTTTAAGCTCAGTATAACAATTGAAGTCACAAACCTATTTGCAACAGAAATAACCTCACCGTTAGGCATTAAAATTATTTGTTTGTATGGGTTTTGTACCAAGAACGTTTTAATGTATTTTGATGTCCGAAAGTATTCTTAGAATTTAACCTGTTTGTTGCAGCTGTTTAAAATTTATCAGTGTTATCATTCTAGAGAAATAGTTGAGAATACAATTATGCCATGTTCCGAAAACTTAACGGAACAAACCGTTCAGAAATTCTTAATGAGAATCCATTTCAAGAAACTTGGCATAAGCATTTATTTTCGTTATTTAGGAAAATTCAACAATTTGTTACGTATTTTCTCGCTCATTGATATCTGGTTATTCAGAATTCGGCATAATAACTTTGTCCGGATGCGGACTACACTCTTATTTTGTTAATTCAATCATAGTCAATTTAATTGAAGGGCTGCAGTAAAATTTGGTGGACTACCTGTAAACCTAATAAGCAGTTCTATGTGGCTTTTGCCTTTGTTGAAAGTTGAGGATTTAATCTTCAGGATTTAAAAAGGCTAAGCTGACATTTGCTAGGTGGTGCGATTTCTTATTGCTTATATAACTTAACAGCTTCATTAATGTCCCTTTATATCATGTAAGTAAGTGAGTACTTGGGATCAGTTACCCCATCCACTACATATTCTATACACGATGTCGACACATAAAATATTCCGAAGTATATTGCACATTTGCAGCGATTGCTTACAGTCCATTATATTTTTCTGAGGGACTGATCCAAATGAGTCCACATTTCCCAGTTAGAAATCTTGATTACGATGCAAATTCTGTTATAGTAGAGCTAAACTACCATAACAACAGATATAGAACTTCCCACCCCTTTAAATGTTACAGGAGCATGGAGACTTTGCCATTACGAATTCTTTAGTGATACTGTGAGGAATGTTTCCTATAATGAAAATGGGAATAACTTCACGTTAACAAATATCACCACTTCGGAGGCATATAAAATAGCTTCCTTGATGACAATCTAACTTCGAATGCATACCACATGTTGTTGAAATAATATCAATTAGAATATTTTGGAACCTAAATTTAAACCTAAAACTTTGATTTTTTTGTTTAGACGCGACGTATGTATATCAAATGACGCTATATTTATCCATCAGTTGCAAACTGAGGCGTTAGTGTGCGGTTGAACAAGAAGTGTGAACGTCTATGCAACGTTTATGTATTAAATTAATGATAATATTGGGAGATGTATGTGCTGACGTATGATACAAAAAGAGAGTTGAAAACAATTGCATTATTCTTTAAGCGCGTATTTTGAAAAACATTTCATAAAAAGTCATAAAATTATGCATGAGTCCGGCTCTATAAGGAAAATTGGCTGTTTCCTGAACAAAACACAAGAAACTAGTAACATGTGGAAGGAACGCTTCTAGTGCTATGGACGTGCGTAGGATTCTTAGTGCTAACATATACTCCGTTTATCACCCTTTTTCAGCTAAGTTACGCACAGTAATGGCAAAGTGAAGAATGTGCCCAACTGACTGCAAAGAAAATCTACATATGGTAAAAGTGCATGCGCTCAGAATCGCCACAGTCTACTCCAATAAATTCTGTTAATTACTTAAACATAAAACCCAACTCTCAGTGCTCCTGAGATAATATAAAAAAATATTGCGCGGTCGGCTGAAATGAAAACCGTGTTTGGGTAAAACTAGAGTCAGACAACCCCTGGTACAATAAAGAATGTCGTGCGTCTGTCTTTCTAAACTATTATAGAATGATAGGTAAAGTGACAATAAACAAATGTACATGTATACCGGTGAAGCCTAGAGAAACAGTAAAAATTAGTGTACACCGATCAGTAATGGAAATCAGGTCACAGACACTCAGAGCGAGCTGTAAGTTTTATATTTTTAATAGTAAACCAAATGAGAAAATTATACGAATTGTCGAAATCAGAATAGCAATAAGCTTATAGTGAACATGCATCGGCTTCCAAACATGATTTGCATGATTATTGTTGATCGAGCATGACGTGATGATTAGGACATACGACTATAACTCGCATGATCGAGGATTCAAACTCGCATACAACCGTCTGTCATTATTTGAGCTCCGGTTACCTCGATGTAGTTGACGAATATTTCAACTAGCCGAGTAATCAACAAGTGGAAAATATTTCTCAGATTGTGACGATCGAAATCGTCGGTAAACTGTAGATCTCTATAAAGTCGTTCCCGATAGTCAGATGATGAAGAAATTGTTTGAAGGCGTGGTTGAGTCTGGCATTATTGCGTACTTGATATCTCTTCGTAAAATGGCGCTGACTGAAACGAAGTTTTCAGTGAGTATTGCTGCGTAGTTTTACAGCACAGGTGACTTTATATGGGTTGGCAATATAGCAGCTCTCCACATACTTTTAGATGTAGAGTTGAGAAAGGCTTACTAAAAACATCTTATACAAAAGTTGCTTGTTACTTGTGTATGCAGATGGGACTAACATTAAAGCTGCAAGACATCACCGCAGCGTTCTCAAAAACCAAAAATGTAGTTGTAAATTGGCTTTGATTGTAAACGAGGATACAACCAAGTCATTTGTTTCCACGAGCAAACGATCTGCTTGTCTGGATAACTGTAATGCACTGTTTCGGATCAAAAACCATATTGCGCTTTCTGGTTGTGAATTGCTTAGATTTGGTCCCAAATTCTTTCCACATGTATGGATGATTTATTATTTTTTTTTGGTATTCTTGGGTCTTGATAAACCAGCAAAATTCCCAAATTGAGTTCACCATAACAAAATATTAATTAATGTGTGCTCAATTTTGTGCCTATATATTTCGTTATTAACAAATTTTAGTGGATGCCCCGATTTTTCAAATTTAGTCTCTATGTAAAAGTTACACGCAATGAAATTGGTGATACTGCCGATAGCAATTGCATATTAAGATTTATAATCAAAATTATACTTTGTGCAAATTTTTGATGGGTTTAGAGTTTGTGAATTCCAACTGATATGGCATAAATACTATACACGATTATTGCACAAAAGTTACGAGAATCCAATGCTAAACCACCAAAAATTAATAGCATTTCCTTTACCAAATACTTGATCAACATTTTTAAACCTCCAAAATTCACATTTCTGTGTAGCAGCACTTTCTTTTAAGAAGGCGAATTTCTCACAATGTCAAAAATGGTGACAAAAATAAATGAAAAAGTCAGGTACAATTATTACGTAAAACTAATTCTAGCCATTGCCTACCCTCAATACAATTAAGCGATAATTTTTTGACAGAAATGTTAAATTATTTATTTAAGATTTTTTTTGAATTATCATAATATTTTCACAAAAGTTTATCAAAATGGCCAAATTTCAGTTAATAGGGTGCTGCACAAAATTTTCTGGAAGAGATCGAATATGTAAAGAAATTGCGTGTCGTGCATATTAACCAATATGCATCAATAGCACAGGAAGTACCCGGTTACCTATTTTTCGGTTTCAAAAGCAAAATCAAATAAAACAGACATAAAGCTATGATTTCGATGAAACTTTTATTTCATTATAATGCTTGAACCTTGACATTATGTACGAAATACACTGCCATTTAAATTACCGCCTCTGGATTGTTGCAGCAGTGGATGATTTCGATCTAGGATTATCCGCCACACTTTCCCTAACAGAAGCGATGATTTCGACAGTTTTAACTATTTTTACGCATTCCTCGGTTGTTCAACGATCCATATTCGTAAATGACATATCTTTTCCTAAATAAATAACATTTCCGATGGCAGATATTTCACAGCTGACAGTCTTGTCAAACAAAGATATGTTATTTAATCCGCCGGGAAGTCCTATGCGTGACAAGTTTTCGGCAGACCATATGTGTCAAATGACTTTGTATCCATTATACTTCCAGGGAATAAATTCATCGGCATATCCTTTTGCCTATACGCTCATTAAAATTTCTTGTCCTCACGGAATATATAATAGGACTCATGTCTCTAAGCCGGCCGAATTATGCATATACATATTTATTGAATAAATTTCTAGTAGTAAGCTTAGTTTTTCAATTTGAATATGAAATTCGGAATGTTCATGCACTTTTGAAAGTAAATACTTAATGTAATAAATAAAAAAATTATAATTTCCAACACAAACTGTGGGTTCTATTTTTAAGATAGCATTTTTTAATTTGTGTATATTTTTGATACAAAATATAAGACTTGAATGAATGAATGTTTGCTGGAGCGAATACTTCGAATTTATCCATTTCACATCACAAATACAAAACTTTGATTTACAAAACACGGATTCAGAAAAATTAAAAAAAAAACCTCAGGCAATACGCCAGTATTTCATGAAACGATAACAAATACTTTGGATCGAATTGTGACAGATATGACAGGTGTAGTGATATTTTTGCACCAAAGAAAGTATCTCATGAATATAACTACTTCATAGTGTCATGTTGTAGAACGTTTAACACCAATGAGGAAGAAGAACACGTCTCATATTTAAAAAGTTTGCGTTGGTGATTTGAAAAAAAAAAAATCATAGTCCGTGAGTGAAATATCCCCCAATTGATTGAGATTTAGTTACACCGTGGGAAACATTTTTGAATACTCTTCCTTACATTATCGTTTTTATAAATGTAGCACTTTTTAAGTAATTTGTGCGATATCTATTCGTCGAGCGGATTGATAGATATGATAACTCTCGCAAATCTTTATAAAGCTTCTTAAGACTTAGCAGAGAGTTATATATTGCCAGAACGTTGCCGGAAATTGGAAATGGGCAGTGCCGATTCGTCCATTGTCGTATCTTCTATGCAAATTTACATATTGTTCGAAATACAATTTGTTCCCTCTAACATCTAACAGTAACGTAAACTTTTTTCATAATACTTGTCAGAATTTGAAAAAATCGAGTGAATATTAACAAACAATCTGCAGGTAGTTCAAATTTTGTCAAATTAGAAATGTCTTCAGCGTTTGCCAAAATATTACCTCAAAATGAAGAAGGAGCGCATTGCCAAGCCCTTCTCCTTACTACATCTCACATAAATTGGCCAAATACCCTAAATTCAACCTTTCCTCTATAATTTATAGATAGTTGGAAGTCTGCAATAACACTTTTTTGTCAATGGTGCAACTTAGCTTGGTATGTTTCAGTAAGTTGTACTGAATTTATTCGAATTTTATGCATATCATGCACTTGACAAGTTAGTTCGGTAAATAAAATATGGACGGCGTGTGAATACCTTTTCTGACGGTTTCAGTACAATCTGCTGCTATCGAAATATTATTTAATCTTAAATCGTAAACTAAAACAACTTTATTTTTTTTTTTTATTGATCATTGATTAATTCTTTTGACACAGTGTGTTTCATGACTTTTTAATTCAATTGGCGATGTCTGGCTGACTGGCCGGTAGACAAGATAACGACAATAAGCTTCAATGAATCTCATTAAAACTTGACACAGCCTAATATTTTGTCGAATAGTCGCAGAGGATTTTGGACAGCCCACTCTTTCAGGTACCTCCCATGAAACTTGAACGATTTTCCGAATTTAAATGATTTCCTTATGACTTCTAATTCATAGACTGCGACAACCTGTATTCTTCTTCATTGTTTTGACAAAATCCAGAATAGCGACTCGTTCTAGTCCCATATACCTATAAATGACCGATCTTACCCACATATTCTTAGTTGCGTATCTTCTACATAGTTACATTTAATTTCATCAAATTTGGTTTACTGCAATATTGCTTCAGAAAATGGACCGCATTGCCACGCCTCTTTTGGTTCCTTCCACACAAATTAATTGGTTTTCATAAATTCACTTGTTTTCAACTTTTTTCTGTTCACGGTATTGGTGTATTATATCCAACAGAATTTGAGAAAAGTTAGCCAATGGCTATTTACCATTTAAGCCATATATTTTAGCTCATATTTTTCAAATAGTTGCATTGTTTTCAGCCAAGTTCGTCACAAATCATGCATTTGATACTTAGTCCTGAGAATGAAAACTGAATTACCTGTGGACGGTCGGATAGCTTCCACTTAAATTGCCCGATTTGGCGAAATTTAATTTTTCCCCTGTAAAGCCTAATGCTTAGACAGCAGCAACTTAAATTCTTTCAACAGTATTTAACGTAATTTTTGATAAAAGGTGGAGAAATCTACCAGATAACTACGGTCGATTTCTTGATATAAATCATTCAATTTTATTAAAATATATGCACTCTGAGTAATATTTTATGCGGATCAGACAGCCATCTAAGCAGTGATATTTGTCGAACCTAGTCTATTTTCTGTGGGCAACTGTGGAGTTTCTAGTCTTCGATGATAAACTAAGATCAATTTAAAGACTTAGAAAAACGTCTACATAAAAAAAATCAAAACATATTAAATGCTAAAGTTAAATAGATTGATTCACATAAAAGTTCTTTACAATTTTGTAATTTCTGAGGAGTCTTTTTTCTGTTTTTGAATATTAAAAACTAAAAGTTTAATGAATTATCTAATAAAAGCTAAATGCTCATCTGTCCCTTTCGACCTGAATTTTCTTGGTTTGTTTTGCAAACATCCTAAATTGCTAATTTTTGCAGTAAATTCACTTGTAAACAAATTTTATCTGGCCCATCAAATCATTTGTTAAATGTTGATTAATTGTTAATAGTCGTGCTATTGCTAATCGTCTACATTTTGATAATGTAAAGTTAAATAATATTATTTTCATATTAAGTAATACGAAATGCTGAAGGTACGAGTATGAACAATTTTGCGAATATAATCCGCAGAAATATGCATTACAGTAATAGTAAGACTTAAATCGTATTATTTATGTAAACCAATTCGCAACCAAAACTTTTCTGATAATAAAATACACAGCTTTGCCATTGTATTGGGAATTTGAAGCTGAACTATCTCATAAAAATTTTTGAAAATTTAAATTAATAAGCAAAAAGTGAAATCTAAAGTAAACTTTCAAAGAAAAGAAAAAATAAGTAAAAACTTTGGAATCTCTTATAGGCGCACTGGCGAACAGACAATTTGCTCTTTTAAACAAGATCAGTCGCATAACTTGCGAGAACATTTCCAGATATTTTTCTTCAAATATGGATCATCTGGGGAATGTTGTAATAATCTCTGTGAAATGGAACAACTTATGGATGTATCTATTAGAAGCGGCAGGGTTATGAAGAGGAAATAAAAAAATGTATATCGATATTCGTAACAGTGAACAAGTGACTAAGGTTGAAATAGAGCTGTTGATGGGTTCTATCTATATTGCCATCAAAGTTTGTATTTACCCAGAGGGTTTATATGATTCACAGGTATCGTCGTTTGAAATGAGAAACAGCCGCTTTTACGTCAACCATTAGAATTGAGGGACGGCATGTGCACGCTACCCACAAAAACAACAAATCTTTCGTCAAGGATAATGTGCAACTGTGAAATGATTTATCCACCGTCGTGGATAATTAGCCCAAGACATGTGAAATAATCAACTCACAGTCGTGGGTTATCCTTGGGTACAATACGCTAATTCTAATTTCAAAATATGAGAAAATTTCCAACATATTCTCATTTTGGAGATTTGGACAAGATTTAAGACTTAAATTCAATTAAATGTTAATATGTCTGTATTTCTGGGATTCGATTATAAATATAACACAATATTTGATATCCCTAGGAGGCTTATTTCATAAAAATTTAATCATTTTACAACAAAAAAATACAAAATTTCTTGCAATTGATTGTATAATAGCGCAATAACATAAATTATCTAATCCGTAAAAAATCAGCATGAAATGGAAAAAATTACAAGTTTAAAAAATTGGTGTAAAAAATTTGAGTATAGCTCGAAAAAAGGGGGATTAATCATGAAAACATAACAATTTTTGATATTTATTTATTTATTTCTGGCTTGTAATTTAAAGCCTTCCGGCCAATTATAAGTAAATTACAATATGCAACAATTCATCTATTAGATTGAATCTGCTCAATACAATAAGTTAAAAAAAAACATTTATGGAAATTATATTCGTATATGTATGGCGTCGGTATGGCGCAATAGAAAGCGCATATTTAAAAAATAAATTAAAAAATAAATACAAGAGGTATGGTTAAAATAAATCTAAATCATTGTAGAGTAATAAATGGAGTTTATTTTTTAAAAATAACATCATCTAAATGGTGACCCTCTCTACGACGGCACTCCTCTAACCGCAAACGAAAATTATTGAAAACTTTCTTCAGTAATACTGGTGTAATGGCTGCCATTCCACCACGGATATTCTCCTTGAGCTGAACGATGTTTCTTGGATTATTACTGTAGACTTTGTGTTTGAGGTATCCCCACAAACAAAAGTGAAGAGGCGTCAAGTCTGGACTACGTGGGGGCCATGAGATATCACTTCTTTTCGAAATCAGTCTGCCAAGGAACATCTGCTTCACCACCGCCATGTAGTCATTTGATGTGTGACAGGTAGCTCCATCTTGTTGGAACCAAGTTCTGGAATTCACTATTCTTGAACTTTTAATTCCTGGAGCCGAAAATCCGTCCAACATCTTAACATAGCGTTCCGTATTAGCCGTGACGTTTTGGCCCCGCGCATTTTCGAAGAAAAAAGGACCAATTATTCCTCTGCCAGAGATTGCTGCCCATACTGTCACTTTAGGACTATGCAATGGTTTCAGGTGTTTGATTTTGGGATTTTCACTGTTCCAGTAGCGACAATTTTGACGGTTTGCGAACCCATTCATAAGGAAATGAGCCTCGTTAGAGAAAAGGATATTGTCAAAATTGGAAAATCGATTAAGCATTTCATTAGCAAATGCGAGCCTTGCTATGAAGTCGGACTCTTTCAATTCTTGTGTTAATTGCAGCTTATATGGATGCAGTTTAAGATCCAATGTTAAAATTCGTTGCAAACTTCGTCGCGATAATTGTAAGACAGACGATCTCTTGCGAGTCGACATTTGTGAATTTCATCGTACTGACTCCATAACTCTCTCAACATTGTCTTCGGTCCTAGATGTTCTTGGGCGACCATTTGCTTGTGGTTTATATGTTGAACCGGTCTCTTCAAAACGCTTTACCCATATTTTAGTAAAATTAGCACTCGGAACTTCACTAATTCACCGTAGTCCATATTCAGCACAATATAGTCGCCTAATAGCAATATATGAACGAGAGTTCTCGTAAAATGCGCGCACGCAAAATGCGCGACGCTTCCCGTCGAAGTGATTCATAGCGACTAAAACTCCATGAGCCCGCCGACCCAACGATGTAGGCGCCCCCGCCCGCGCCTTTTCTACCCCGCAAAAAAAGATGATGCAATATGAACGTTCTATTGCTCCACCCTGTATAATAGAAATTTTTCAAAAAGCGCTTGTTCGTCAATTTCCGAATTAGAGTCTTGTATTTTTTAAACAGGGGATAGTTACAAATTTCCAAAATGTAATTTGCACGATTGGATGGAACAGCATTTAGCCACATTTCGATTTTAGCAATCTTCTTAATTTTATCAATTTTTAATTGTTATATGATATTATATGTTGTAATATTCTGTGAGAGATATCGGCTTATATGGCCCCCCTGTGGAAATCAAACAATGTGATATTTTTATAGCTGGACAATCCGACGTACATTTTAGCGATTTGTTCTTTTGGCCAAAGCCTATGAAATTCTCAAAAACGCATCACGTTCGATTTTCTTATGAAATAAAAATGAGCGTGTACTTCAGATGAGTTATTCACTGCCGTGGATTATGTGTAAGTTCGCATATTACTCGTAATGCGTAACTATCCTGGGTAATTACCCAGGACTATATCCGGACATACCTTATACGGTAAATCATTTTCAAAACATGGGCAATGAAAAATGTGCTGAGGTCAGTTGGACATTGTTTATGAGTAACGAGTTGTGTTCGCGGGTACTGATTCCGCATTCCTTATGCCTAATGTGAAACTGATCATTCCTCATGGCGACATACATACGTGAGGTGGGTTATCCACTACACATTAAGTGCGAACTTATGTTGTTACTGACTAAGTGCCATTTTACAAATGTTAAATATGTGGACTAATACCTTCACTACAAGAATATATGATAGCAAAAGGAACTCGAAGAAAAAATTAATTTCTCCATGACTTATATGAAGAATACGATTCAACAATTTCATTCTGCGCAACTGCTTTTCCCCAAGGTTCGGTTTTGTCTGGATGAACGAGGAAAACCTGAACCAAAGATTAATTTCACCACGAGTTCTGTGTGGAATACGATCCAAAAATTTTTGTCAGCGTAACTGCTTTTTCCCAAGATCCCATTTTGTCTGGATGTAAAAAAAAACAGAGAAAGAAAGAGAAGTTGCAGAAACTTTCCATTCAGGAATTACAGAGTAATCATCATTTCGCTAAGTCGGTCATTTTGTATAGTATTCGTTCGTATAATTAGCTTACTGAAAGCCAGCTGAATTAAGCACTATTGAATGAAAAGGCTAATCTGAGAATATGTGAGTTAAGTTGTATAATTTGTATGGAAAGTATCTGAAGGTGCGAGGTTACCCGGTGAACTTCTGCAAAATTTGGAAAGCATTATTAAACGGTACAACAGCTGTAAATGTAGGGACAATTATTAAATTTCACTAAAATTTATATGGAAGGTACCAAAAGAGGTGTGTAACAATTGGCGGGATATATATGTAGGTTTCTTCAAAATGTTGAAAAGCGTTATAAACACGATGATATACAAGAGATGTGATGCGAGAAATCACTGCATCTTGTTGTCATTGAACTAATTGGAGGAATTATAGAAATTTGGAAAATCGCTCAATTTGATTGGAAAGTACCAGGAGTGGCTGTTCGGTACAATCCAATTATAGCTTCCGGAAATAATATAGAGAAAGACTTGGCTGTTGCAGCTTTAAAAAGTTTCATAGAGATTTGCGAGAGTTCTGGTGTCTATCAGCTAGACGGCCAGAAAGTGTTTGTTACTTTAAAATCTTACTTCTGGATGTTACAGTAATACAAGCGTACGTTAGTTCGGACAAAGACACAAAAATTTACAGTAAAAATTAGGTCATTACTAAGTGACTCTCCTATAAAAACGAATTTTTTGATTGCTCATATATCTGTATTTAGTTCCATTCCCCGAATGCCTAAATAAAGGAAGGATTTTCCCAAGTTTTTGATTACCCTAAATAACTGCCAAGAATTGAATGCGATGAAAGCAACAAGGAAACACATTTGGAGCTTTAAGAGTATTACAAAAATTACATTTGTCTTTCAAATAGCCAGATTTTTTATGATATTCTTTCGTCACTGGACAAAGTATTGCTCCAAAAACTTCGTAATTCGGTCAAAAATTGTCTATTTCTTCTCATCGATATTTTTCATATTTGTAGTTACATGAATCAAATTAATTCGAAGATACGGCAATGTTAGCCATTTCGTCCCTATATTGGATTGACTAGAAAAAAAAATGCAATCCTTTATCTACATTGAAAAGTGAAACCGAAACTCGATTTAAATAGGAATTGAATAGCTGTAACTCACTGAACCGATAAATACCTTCAAATAAGCTATTTTTTTAAATTTTTAGGATAATTTTCGGTATATTTTTCGTTTTTAATGAAATTGTTTAGCTAATTGAAATTTCCAGGGATTGAAAATAACTGATATTGATGAATTCTTTATTAAAAAAATTGCAGTGAAATAAATGCGCTAGCACATCATAATATTGGTTATGCCCATATCTATTTAATTTCGTAATAAACCTTTTGTTTTGGTTTGTGATAGAAAGATATTTATAACAATTATTTTTTATTTTTATTATATTCTTCAGAAATCAAAGTTGTTTTTGATTTGTATTATATCTATTCAAATATAAGAATTATTTTTGATTTTTTATTTTTCAGTTTTCGAATAACACGTGCTGATCGAGATTTAAGTTATTGAGTGAGTTTTATTCTATCACACAAAAAAAAAAAAAAAATAAATAAATAAATAAATAAATAAAATAAAAAAATAAAAATCAGTCAGACTTTAATTTTTTCGATGAAGTATAAACGTTTCCTAAAGACTTTTTTAATCCGTAATTAAACAAATGTATATACATATATTCTTGATCAACATGGCAAAACAAACTGCTTTAGCCTAGGAATAGTTCGCAACCTTAGAGTTAGATGCATGATATTTGGTACAGAAAAGGCATTGCAAAAGCAAGCTTATGATTAACTTCGCCACTTGCTGTCAAAAAATAAAGGGAAACTGGCAATTTATCGTCAAATTCGGAAAGGTGTACTTCTTTTCCTCCCAATATTTGATGATATATTTTTACATGGTTTACACGATTTTTTTGATTCATGGCTGGGTTCACAGACAATAAATGCGGCTCGGTTCAAAACCGGTTTGCTACCCTGGTTATTTCTTATATACAACTATAAATAAAACCATTATCGCAATTGTCTCTCTCTTGTTACTTGAAATTCTACTACAGTTAGTTTGAAATAGACTTAGAACCATTTGCAAACTACCTGAAGTAAAAGTTTTTGTTTTACAGTCACGAGAGATAAGTCTTTAGGTAATTTTTATATTTCATCAGATAAAATAAAAGTCTTAAAAGATTTTTATTTTTGATTTGAACTTGAAAAACTCGTTGACTGACTGATATCTTGTATTTTTATTTCAAAACGTTTTAAATAAGTGTTATTGAAAAGTCATCTGAACGATATAACACATATCAAAAATAATGATTATTTTCGAAGTAATGTATAATAACACAAATCACAAATAATTCTTAAAGAAAGAACTTTTTCAATAAAAGTTATAAGTTTTACTGTCTCTGGAAATTTCATAGCATGTTTGTGCAATAATTTTTCATTGGGCCAATTTTGTTTTCTTTTGTCGAAATTGTTATACATATACCTATACATTGTATTACATTGATGAATTTCGATCATCCTTCTAGAAAGTCCTTCCATATTCTGTTGCTATGTGTCGTGACTAGCTTTTATGGGTGTTTCAAAACATTTTAACAGTTTTCGCTGGAGTGTTGTCGTTAACATTGCTCTCTCTCTGGTTATTGTGTTGAAGTCAGCATCTCTGGTTAAAAGGTATTCAATTGCAGAATGCCTTTAACGGAAATTGATTTTGTGCGAGTGTAGTATGTGCTCGTTACAGATCTTCGTACGTAGATATCAGAAAGGAAAATGTTTAAGGTCAGCATTAAATTCAGTGGATGTGATAAGAAGTATTTGGGCAAAAGTGTTCAATAGTTTAGACGGTGCTAATGTTGAATTTAAAATGAAAATAAAGAAACAACAAAGGCATTCGGAATTGCTCAATCAAACGGAAAAGTTTCAGCTATTTCCAGTTGCTCTTAGCATGTTTTGGTTCATCTAACTCATTACCCCTCAAAGATATTCTGTTTGCCACATACACTATTTTCGGTTTCTATATATTATATTTATATATCCAGTTAATCATTTGCGGGGGCCGTTAACATTTAGGGGGATACGTTTTATTATTTTCTTCCATATTCTCATGATAATTTAAATTTAAGATGGGCGACTTATCAGACTACCGCATCCGATCCTAGCGTAGCGAAGCTTGGTGTGACGAATTGGAGAAGAAACGCAGAAGAACGAAGTCGGCATATAAGGAGAAGAAGAATATTCAGTTAATCGAATATGTTGGTGGAAATATAAGGGTTACTTTCAAATATATTTCCTGGTTTAAATATTTTTTTACTAAAACCGAAAATGTGTAAGAGTGTCTCAATACTAGTTATACAGGACTTCAAGTAGCCATAAGTTTGCCCTTTGAATAATTTGGTGATATCTTTAATAGGTCAGAAATTGTTAGGGTTGAACAAGTATATACTTTTTAGCAGAAATACTCCCAAAAACAAAGCAATCTTGTACAGGATGGAGTACCAATTGCACTACAATAAGAAATTCAAATATTTTTTTATTTTATTTAATTTTTTATATTTTATTGAAAATCCACTATAAGGTATATACTATATAACTGATGGATTTCAAAGGCGATAGATCGTGAATAACACTTATATGATCTGAAAATTATTCATTCGAGATCGTTTCAATTTTTGTTTTAATGGATTGCTTTCATTTAATTAAATTCCTTGGTTTCGTTTCGTATTCCTATTGCTTGGCATAACCCCATAAAAAAAGTCTGGTGCAGTCAGGCCAGATGACTTTGAGGGACAGCGGAAAGTGAAGTTTGTGGATATTAATTTGTCTGGCTATGTGTACAGTTGCTCCATCTTGCTGGAGCCAAATGTTGTTGTTACACCGGTTTCATCAAAGAAGTATGGTCTCACAATGCACGTTGATGAAACTGCGCACCAGGCATTGACACATTCTGGGTGCAGTTCCATCTAATGGAGTATTTCTGGAATAAATTCACTCCATATACGGCAATTTTGCTTGTTTACATTACCATAAACCAGCAATTTATAAAGTCATTGTCTTCTTCGGCTATTTCAATCATTTCTTTTTATTTTTTTTTAATAAATTTCCAGGCGGATAAACAAGTCCACAGGATTTAACTTGCTTGTAATTTGGACTTTGTACCAAGACAAGTTCAAGTCATCATGAATTATCCATTGTAATGACCGTCTAATAACTCCAATTTGCGTCGATAAGGACAAGGATTTGACCGAATTGACGATGCTAAAGTCGCGATTGTCTCTTGAACTCGGTCTTCGTGCGATGCTTCCAGATTCGGCATCATCTCATCTCATAATGGTCCATCTATTCGCAGGAATGCCACCAAACTCATGCCTAAATTTCCTTTTGATGGAAATGAAGGACTACGAAGCACGGTACCGTTGCGCTATCCAAATCCTCTTTCCGTTATACTAAGCATTCATTTTAATAGATGCAAATAGGAGCCTGCCAAATGTAAAGAAATAAGCCTATTTGTCACACAGAAAAAATTTTTAATTTATTTTGTTTGTAGCACGATTTCGGTACCACTCTGTAGTTACCCGTTTAGTTGATAAAGTAAACATATTTAGCAATGTACGAGTATAAGTTCCCATGATATTCCATTAAATTTTTAATTCAAGCATCAGCAAAAAAGAGGATCCAAAGATGATGAAACTTCTTATGAAATGATGCTAACTATTTTTTCGGAAAAGGTTAAAATTGTCACCATAGAAATCGTTTTAATGCTACATCTCAGGAAAGCATTAGTATGTCAGAAAATTTGGACAATTATTAATAAATTTAACATGAGCTTAAGAAGAGTGCTGTGGTTTTGGACTCAATTTCATTGAATTTCCAACGGATCTAATAAGTGAAACTTGTGACTTTTATGGAAATTCATACAGATGGAAAAAAGTACTTAGGTAGTAGTGCTGAGATACTTTGTAGTGAGCTTACTTACTGCTGTATCTCACGGTCGCATTAGAATTTAAAAGAAGCAGCTAATAAAAATATTTTTCTTTGCTTCAGTACAACATAGCCTTAACGAAGTTGGGAGTTGTTCAAAATAACTTCATAAGAAGTAAAAATGTGCTTATACAGCACTTACAGAAGCTGTAAAAATGAAGCTATAAATATTCCTAGAGAGTGATCTCCTTCTTGTTTGCTGAGTGCTTATGCGTGACATTGTCCTGATGGTACACAATTCCTCAGCTGTTGACAAAAGCTGTTCGTTCCTGGGCAATTGCTCCTTCTGTTTTAAGAGTTTGGCATAGTGGAACAGCTTATAGTGGAAGATTCCATGTCAATCTCACCAAACACACAGCAAAACGATCCTGACCGTCAAACCTGGCTTGGCCTTCATTAGTCACCATGCTCTTCAAAAATGGGTCGGTTTTGTTGCGATTCAGCATCAATGAATGTGTTTTTTTTGCCGTAACTCGTGTGATACATCGAGTTTCTTTTTATAACCAGCTTCATTCACGTGAGTCCAAACGGTTTTTTTTGTGTGATGGTGCTTACATCTTTGTCATCAAAATTACCAGAACGAAATAGATGAAATAAAAATTCGTTACGACTGGTTTTTATTGAATAGAACTATGAATACTATTCACATTTTCACCTGCCAGACTTGCGTTTTCGCATTTATCAAAAAAACTTTGAACTCTGCTGGTGTCAATATTCGATGGACTTTCAAACAATACTGCATCAAGCAATCACAGAAGTGACTAATTTCATGTCTTTATACACGAAATCTTATAATTCTAATAACACCTAAAGTAATTCTATCCACTTACATAATCTTTTTTTCCAGCAAATTTCAAGTTTCTAAAATGTTAATTTCTTTCTCTGGATTTATATTTTTTTGTTTTTTTTTACCGCAGCAAGTTCTGTTAATCAGTTTAGCTCTCTACTTTGATGAAATTCATTACATCACAAAACTGGGTGCATATGTTCAGCACTGCGCCGCAGATCAAAAATTTTTCAAATAAAAATTAAATTGTTAATAAACTCAATTTTTTAAATTCATGTTTTTAATTTTAATTCTTTTATTGTTAAGTTGATAAGTTGATATTTTATTATGGGCGTGTCGTGTACAACGACAAATTTTAGTCTGAAGTACACAATTAATTAACTTACATTGCGATTACAGTGTTTGAGTCACTGATTGTACTAAAATGGGCTATTTTTTAAATTGTATTTTTCATATTTCATATTTTTCATATTGTATTATTTTTCATTTTGACACAACGTCCATGAACGGGTTACGAAAAGTAGTCTTAAAATCAGAGAAAAGGTGGCTTTCCATATGAAATTTTATCCAAATTCGTATGACATTTTTTTAATGATTTTTCAAAAACAAAATTGTCTCATTTCTTGATTTTTGTGTCAAAATTTGGTAGTCCTAAATTTGTCAGATTGGAATATGGGAATATAAATATTGCATCCAATGGGAATTAATTTCTTCTTGCTTCATCCAATCTTCAAAACAGAGAGTGACGGTTGCGGAACGCAAGCAAAGCGGGCAATGCAGGTAATAGCAGTCAGCGAGAAATATTCTCCCTCAAACGCTTGAGTGCGCCCAACGCTCTGAGTGTTTGTGTTACGTGCTTGACTATGTTTTTGATGATGTAGAGTCTCTACAGATTCTTTTAGTATTGCTGGCGCTCTAACACATAAGATTTCGTTGAAAACATATTGTTTCAGCCAAAGTCTTTATTCAAATGCAATAAAAATTGACTTAGTTACCAAGTTTTTGCATTTCAACATTTTTCATGTAGCTAATTATATCCTAGGAAATTGTAGCAGCTCGCCATACACTAAAATAACATACAATTAATAAATGTTTTTTTTTTACCACAATATTTTAAAATTTACAGTGTGCAAAGTTTCAGCGGGTCCGAGTAGAAATTTCCGATAGAGGTTAGGTAAACTGTCCCAAAACCACTAATTGTAAACTATACATGTGTGGATTGGCCACATTTGAGATGAAGCGACCAAGATATGACTTTTTTCAATTCTATTACCAGGTATAATACATAAACCAAGTTTTAAAATATATTAAACAAAAAGTATAATATCAATTAATTTGGTGATTTGCTGAGACTAAACTGTCAAAAAATCGCCTTTTGGTACGTTGAAGGTTAATGATTTCTGATTTATTATATTTCGCCAACATATGAAACACTATGGCAAAGAAACTTCACAAATTTCCTGTGAACTCCCACCCAGGCATTCTTTGAATGTGCTCTCTAATCAGTAGTGACTAGAGTGGAAAACTGTAAAAGGACTACAACACATCCCATTCCAAAAAAGTTGGCCCACGTTATCATTTATGTCCATACGATGGTATTTTAAAATTGTACGATTCCGCGCGTAATTAAACTTTATTTTAATTATATTTTAGATTTATACCATCCCTCGAGGGATTTGGAATATATATCATTTTATATAGTAAAAAAGCGTCTTTAGACCAAAAGATATTCATAATTTTTTAAGTCTATGTCCGCCTCTCTAGCTGGCTGGTAGGCTGGTGGACGCAACAATGACTTTAAATATTTATGAAACTTCTTAAAACTCCGCGCAGCCTAATGTTTTACCATAATTGT
>JAHXMU010000395.1:3895468-3952286 GCA_019455685.1 Philornis downsi
ACAATAACGTTTTTAGGTTGAGAACAATTCCCAGAGTACAAATTCACTGAACACAATGTTATAATAATGATTTATTACCATAGGTTTTTGTCACTAAATTTGCAACAGCTAGAAATGACCCCTTAAGAACATACAATTCTGATCCTGGTATTAAAAATCTAAGAAGGTACACCTCGTTCGAAAATATAAGAACCCAACCCAACTCAACGTTTTGGCAAAATAAATTCGAAATATTAAAATTAACTGCATTGCTGCACCTGTTCTGGTACTATCCAAATAAGTTGCCCTTTTTATGAATATTAACCTTTCCGTTGTGATCCTTAATTTATATAGACTGCAATTGAATAAATTTTTATCGATTGTCAACTGTCCTAGATATCTTCTATTTAATTGCACTAAAGAATGGCGGGTGAAAGTATACATTCGCTCTGTTCACCTAATTTAAATTTCAATACTGAATATTTAAATTATGTATTCTTTAATTAAAAGAAAAATGCGATATTATTATTAAAAGAACAATTCTAATTTATGTAATTTTTTTAAGAAACCGCTTAAACCATTGTAGGCACCATTGTAGTTATTGATAAATACTACTAAATACATATTTTCTTCGGCAAAATAGCATTATACGAAATATAATGATTATGTAATGGTTTCCATTTCACTTGTTATTTTTGCGAACATCAAGTATACGAAATAAGCCTTTTAGTGGGAAAACTGAGTCGTCCTTTGCATTCCATGAATGACATATGAGAGAGCTTCTCATATTCAAAAAGCTTCCTCGTATTTAATATCTTGGACTTACACAAGGAGACCTACAGTTTAAAAATGACTCCGAACGTCACAGTTTGAAAAGCATTAACCAGACTTGTCTATTGCACGACCGACTCATCTGACTCACCGACCCATCGAGGTGACCGTCGCTCAAATAATGATATATGTCTGTCTGCGGGATTGAACCCGGGATCATGCGAACGACAGTCGACGTAATTATTAAAAAAAATAACACAAAATTAATTTTTTATTGGGAAAAGGGCTATATTTTATGTATGACGTATCTGGTGATACATTGATTCATTTTCCCAGACGCTTTTTCTCACTAGCGTTCCCAATGGTTCCTAAATTTTTGTAATACCTTTACCGTTTATTCCTTAGTTAAAGCTAATAGAGGATGATGTTTTATAGATGGGAGAAATAGTAAATTCCATTTATTCGCATTTGTGAAGTATCGAGGGTGTGATATGACTTTCTAATGGAAAAATGATATTAATCGTTATATTGTATCTATATATTGGAAGAAGGCGTTTCGAAAGTGTTTAAAATTAAGAGATTAAAAATTATAAATCATTTTGAGACATTTTCACTAGAAATGTACATTACACGGGAACCGCAAAGAAAACACTTATTCGACAACTTATTCAATCAATAAAATCAATTCACAAATTTCAGCCCGATGAAACGCTCTACGTTGGTGCAAGAGAGTGCTGTGTGCAGGACAGTTGCCTGAAGTAGAAAAATTGGTCTGAAGAAAAAAGAAGCAAAATTATTAGCCTTCTGGAACTTCCGCTTGGAAATTATAACGCAATCACGCAATTACGTATGTTTGGGATTATAAGACCGTAGCATTGTAATCGCAACACAATCCATGTGTATAGAAGAACCAGCCCGAAATAATACTTTTACTGAATTCAATTTAATTCAATTCATTTCAGACGACAGCGCTAGGATTATCAGAATGTTGCCCGACCCACAGAGAAAACATCAAAATCGTTCACATTTTGCACTTAAAAATCAACAACTTTTGTTGTAGGTTTTATAAGTATGGAAAAATTATAAAACTTAAAGAATTATTATATTTCGAGCACAAAAAAAAAAAAAAAAAAAAATAAAATAAAATAAAATATGTAAATATAATCAGTATTTCTGATTGGAAATTAAATACTAAAGTAAATAATAATACAAATTTCAAAATAATTAAGTTTAGTTAAATTTTTGAAACAGAAATTGGATTGCCCATTTTCAAACAAAAAAATAACATTTTCCAATATAGGCAACAAAATGCATTTTTTTAAATTAAAACTATTACGGTCATTACGGTCTGTGCATACTATAATACTATCTCTGTACGAGTATTCTACTTTTTTGTATATGTATACTACCTTTCGTTCCGAATACGTATGTCGACATACGTGACTTATTAGGGGAAGTTAAATGTTATTTGGACAAACTCGCAAAAAGCTGAAATTGATTCTAAAAATTATTCCATTAATTTGGAAACGCTTGAATTTCATTAAAAAACCACAAGAAAACAAATTTTCTTGCATCCCATAAATGAGAGGTGGGAAAGCTTCTCATATTCAATGGGATTCTATTTTTATACTCTCTCAAGGCCATTTACAGTTTAACGACGATTTTGAAGCTTTGTGATGCATTTACCAGACTTGTCGATTACTCGACTACTCCCATTGTTTGTCACACACATCGATTTGACCGCTGCTCAAACGATGATCGGTGTTCGAACCCAGGATCATGATAGTCAGGTGTTCTTACTAGCCGCATTTTTCATTAATTTTTTTTTTTTTTCAATTACAATTAATTTGGATATTCTTCCATTGAAGTATAAGGTAACTTCGGTTATTTTGAAAATGCTTGAAATCGATTTGAACACAGTATCGTTCGGTTTGAACGTGTTTTCACGCTTAATTAACTTCACGTTTCACGTTTTAGTTAATCCGAATATGATTTAACTTACCTGAAATTTTTATATTATAAATGGAGTATATAATGTTGCCGAAGCAGCCGGTTGAATATAAAAGTATAGAATTAAATTACAATTAAATAAAATGTGATTCGCTATGACAGCTATGACAGTTATTTAGGTAAATTCCTTATAATTGCTGGTATTAAAAGTTCCACAATTAGTTCTAAAAATATGTAATGCGCTGTATTTTTCATTTTGTTACTACAAATACTTACGGGTAATATCATTCTAATTTCGTTTTATATCCCATTAATAATGGGTACTATTGTTTCGACGACATCTCCCCTTTCCTATCGTGCAAAGGTACAGGGTAATGCTATAAACAATAATTGAATATTTTTGTTCTCTTACTTTATCAATTCGAAGTATATTCGATTCATTTGTTGGTGTGTTTGTTTCCTGTACATATCTAACTTGTTCCGAATTGTCTTTGGTCTATTGCAGGTGGCTATTATTCCATTGAGCAAACAAAGAGTCGTCTACGTATAATTGCATTGAATACCAATTTCATGCGACATGACCCAAAATATTCACAAAGCCATTTGGCAGCAGTACGACAACGCATGCCTGTAAATTCCATTGGCAGTAATGCTAACGATGGCGGCGTGGGATCCGATTCTAGCGAATACAAGAATTATTATTACCATCATGGCAATGTGCATCAGCATCATGGACATGCCAGTGATTGGTCAACGGCACATGGTTATGGCTATAATACACACCATCGGGGCATCAATGTAATGTCTGGAGTGATGCACTATAGCAATGGTTTGGATGGCGGTGGACGTGTCAGTGCCTTATCGGAATATGAAAATCAAGACACGGAAAAACAATGGATGTGGCTGGAAGAAGTTTTATCGAAGTCGAAAACTAACAAGGAAACGGTAAGTATAACTATAAACATATGTTGTTGCATTTGGTAGTACAATAATCTTTAAGAATCATGGAAACTCATATCCAGTACAACTTCATCTGATTTTCTAAGATTTCCCCGTTTAAATTTGGCATTTTCCATATCCGTAATATATGTTTGCATAGCATAACACGCAAATGCAGAATATTTATACTTTGAAAAATGACATTGTGATCATCTGAATTAGGACACAAACCACTGCCCCAATTATGTTTATATTTTACAGAGGTTCGAGTATGTCTTTGGATGGTTATTGTTTATTTTAGCATTGAAGTCAAATAAAGGATTAATGCGATTATTTCCGATTGCACTACTTGGAGTACATTAGCTTTATCGGATAATTTTAACAGTATATTGCTTTGCATTTGACATTCTGCTTAATAAACTTATTTTCAAATATAAGCCGATAGTTGGAATGTAACTAACGAAGATGAACGGCAAATAATTATTATTATTGGTTTCATTTTTAGTTATTTGTTACTATTTGCTGCTGCGGATTGACTCGATCGATAATTATCATAAGCCTGGCTTATGTGATGCTATGTTAGAGCGAATTTGGAATGAAAGAAAAAGTTTTTTCAAATATCATTTTAATACACTTCTTACTTACATAATTTACTCTATGTGAAGAGATATTATATAAAGAAAAATATTGTTTCATGACTGAGCAACCTCAATTTTATAGGCATTCAACAGACGAAACTTGAATATTTTTCACAGCTTTGCAGTTATCTTCCTTTACACTTGATTTTTATTTGCAATACATAAGTAAAATATCGGCGAAATATTTCCAAATTATTTTAGGCAGCTCTTTATACTCTGTGCGCCACGCCCCATTTTATTTGTAAACTTTTCTCCGTATCGAAGAACTTTTAGTTAAAATATAAGATCTATCGAATGTTGAAAAACGTACAATTAATTATTATACCTATATACATTGACATCTTCCAAGAAAAATTATCCATCTCAGCATTTTTGAAAATATCACAGTAGAATTTCAAAGGTTATCGCTTGACCTGCTGGATTTATCTAACTAGTAATGTTTGTATATGTGACTACCCTATATGTGAACCAGCAGAATTAGTCACTAAAAATGTTCTTTCTTTCCAAGCTGTTGCAACTATTCTTAACTATGATATCAAGCTTTAGTGGATTAATTACATTTACAACAGCCGCTTGGGGCAGTTGATGCCAGTAGTGCGTGCCGATTTGTACAGTGAATAAAAATATTGAACAGAGAAAGAAAGTGCTAAAGCAATGACTATACGTGAAAATGCTGAAGACTTATGATGACTCAGCACTATCAAAAATCTGCGCTTGCAAGTAGGTCAAGTTTTTCATTTATTCGTTAATTAAAAGTGAAGTACAATGTCAATTGGCGAAAGACGCATACTAACTGCACTATCGTTATTGAAAAATACTCAATAATTCGCTAGGAAAACTTTAAATTTAATATATTGCGTATGAAAAGTGGGTGTTTTTAAGGGTGTGTCGAAACAAAAATTAAGCCGGTCACCACCTACGATTTAAGATTAGTCGAAGAGGATTCCAGAAATGTCAAAAATAATATAGATGACTTGCAATATCTTAATTTCATACGCATTCAACACATCGAACGAACTTTTTTTATTATTCATAGTTTTTGAGATTTGGGCAAAAAAGCATTAAGTGTTAACGTTTATGTATTCTGAATGCCACTACTGCGATATATATGCAAGATATCGACAAATCGTTCCATTTCTTCCAATGAATCTTCAGATAATAGGATAGTAATTTTTCTTTATTTTTTCAGTAATCACGCCTGCGAATAGGGTGATCCCTTAGCATAAGATATGATTAAACTTTTGACAATAAAATTATCAGTGATTTTTTGCTAATCGGAATTATTTTCCCAATGAAGAATAAACTGACTAAGAAATTCCGCCAAATCAAATGAAAGACTACAAAGACATATAAGCACAACTTTTACTTTTAGCATCACTGTTTTTGCCATAAAAAACCTAACCTAAACCTAACCTTTGTTAATTGAAACAATATTTTATAATAGATTCGAAAACACTTATTCTTATTAATAATTTTGTATGAGTAAATGTTAACTTTTATGTATAGATAGATGTTTAGAATGAATTGTAAAAATTAAATGTATTACTACGTTTTTGCCAATGATAAATATCAGTTAAAACAGTACAGAACTATCAGGCAGTTGAAATGGCCTGCATAAACCTTCACCTAACATCTCTTTACGTTGGTGCAAAAGAACGCAAAGTGGCAGAAGGGAAAGGATGAGTTGTTTAGTTCTTATGAGCAGAACTAAGACTTAATTATAACAAATTGTAATTATTACATCTTAATCACAGCTGATTGTTTTTTGTTTAGAAATTGCACAATGGAAATTGATATTTGTCCAATCGGGGAGTTTGTATACTTATGAGGTACTCCAAGGAAAGCGGCAAAGCAGGCCGTTCGTATTCGCAAAACTGAACTTAGTAAAGGTCTGGTACTTGTTAAATCATAAAGAATTCAGTACAATAGGATGAAAAATAAGAATATGAAAAAATATTGGTTAAAAATATTGGTTAGGTAATTTGTATGAAAGGAATCACAAAAGGCGGAGCTATCTAAACAACAGATTAAAAAACTGCAAAAAAAGGAACCAGTATTTAGAGGATAAAAATTTAATTTCGATAAATTCGTCAATTTGCATGGAAGGTACTTAAACAGGAGTTGCAATAAACCCCATTTTTTTCTAAAAACTAAGCTTATCAAGCGCATAATTTGTGCTAGATTGACATAATTCAGCGAAAGATATAGCGATAATAACATACGGATTAAATTAGTCATATGTGTGGGCTATACCAGAAGGGGCCTTGTTACTCCAGTTTTACGAAGCAGTTTGTTTAGTTCAGTTCAGTTTACACGGAAGGTACCAGAAAGAGCTCGGTAATGACGTTCATTTTAATTTTGAGGCCATACTGTTGCAAATATTTAACATGTACCAAATCTTATTGAATTTCAAGTAACTGGTTTTTAGTGAGTTTTTACTTACGGTGTGCTAATCACACATTAATCCGATTGCCAGCGGCCCCATGGAACAGCCATGCAAGTTTGGATTATCTATAAATAGGAGTCTTGGTAGCAAGCTACCGCAACTGTCGGCTCTTTCATCCAGCCAGTAGATAACAAATTGAGTATGCCAGTATGGATCTGTAGCACCCGGTTGCAAGGCAATTCAACATTTGAGCATGAAGATTCTACCAGCGAATTCAGTTTCAAAAATAGCCCGCGAGATGTTTCCACTACGGTCCAAATCCAAATGATCAGACGAGAACTCAGTCCTGGGGTCTCTCGATCTCTACGCTACCGGCAAACTCACCGATGAAAGTAGTGTAGCAAAGCTCCAGCCAAAATGTAATTTGAACACCATACTTTGCGGGGTTGGTCGATCTGCAGTAAAAGACTACAAAACGGAATTTTTTGTAAGTTTTTTTTTAGTGCTTGGTTTAATTTAAAAAAATCGGCTATCCAACCATGCTTCTACTGTCCAGATTGGAAAAATCGACCAAATAACCATATCCTTGCCGATATCTCCTATAAAATTACAGATTTAAACCATATATTCTTTGCTTCGTGTCTTCTAAGCAGCTATACTGAATTTAGTCAACTTTGACAAACACATCATCTGCTCCGCAAACTTTTTTCTGAGAATGAATAAAGAGGCATTGTCATTCCATTATGATACCTTTTATATAAATTGACGAATTTCATTTAAGTTACAGTTATCTATTATACACTTATGTCAATTGTATTGCCTTATAATTTTTGGTAAAATTTGAAAAAGTGATCGGGCAATTAAGACCTCTCTGGTAACTGTTGTATAATTGGTATGCAATGCTTTTGTTAGAATGAACAAATATTCCCCTAACTTAGGAATATGAAAATGATTCCATTATTCCACTGCTTCCTATTGGCTTTATAGTAATGCATTTTATCCGCTAATTTTCTAAGATCCCGATCACGGTTTATTATTTTATTTAGAGAATGGCTCTAATGATATTCGTCTATACCGTCATAATGGTTTCCAGGATATACGTTTGACGGTCAATTGACATCGATGAGATGGCTGATAATATGATTGTCAAACTTAGCGCATATTGTGCTATTGTTTGATGTGTTAATTGGCGCGCCATCCTCTTCAAAATTCTATCATATTGTTATTATTGCATACAAAGGGTGTTCTATATATTGAAATTGTAGAATGGAATGGAAAGGAAAAGAAATTCTATTTTAATTTGAGAGGGACATGTATACGAAATTCCATCTACGAAGGGTCTAATTCCATCTAATTTGTGGATCCAGACAAATTTAAGTTAATTTTGATAGCATTGATCGAAAGAACACTTCACGTAAACAAGTCCAGTGAGATCAAATCTCATGATATTGGTAGTCAATTCTCATTGAGAAATAACTATAGTCTAATTTGAATACCCATTGCTTGTGTGAGTATATAGAAGACCCCTTTAAAATGAGCTATATCGCTCCAGGTTTTGATAAAGCCTCCAAAAACTCATCCATTCGAACTCATATTTGAATGTAATATTAGGTAGTTGCAAAATTTTGGACGAATTATTGAAAGATTTATTTCGGATCAATTTATCAATTCAACGAAGTATGTCGTAGGTTAGAAAATGATGAAAATAAATTGATAAATTCATCAATTAAAACGCAGGATTTCTTTCTGCGCATAAAATTGTCAAACGGACGTAATGTACATAAATAATTCGCCAACATATATTTATTGCTTTTTGTCCTGTGTATGTCATATGGCTAACCGATGTGTAACACTATTAAACATATAAATCTCTTTAAAACATATAGCAAACAATAAACTAACGTATACTCCCAATACCCAGCAATGCCTTTGCAATTACATCTGTATGCCGATTCATATATAAGGGCCGAAAATAATGCACCTACTTTCTAACTGTTTCGTATTTCCGGCAACTGCACAAGAAATAATTTTAGAAAATACTACTAAAACAACAAGATATAAAACCAAGTCCAACGAAGTACGAAGAAGATAAGTTTTTGCGTATGTGAGTAGTATTTTTCGGCAATATTCCACAACATAGTCACATTATTGCTACCACATCTGCGGGCCGCTGAAGCTTAAGAGCTGGCAATTTTAATAAAAGAAATATTAGGGTATTTTCAGCGTTGAAATGTAAAAAAAAAAACTATTAATAAAGTTTTAATTTCTAGTATTTATCATTAGATTTCTCCTCTTTCGCTAACTGAATCTCACTTACAGTTTCGAATAGTCTCATCAGACGGTATGCTCCACAGATTACAGTGGTTCGTATGATAGAAAAAAATTTAAAAGTTATGCACTATCTAAATTACGCATTGTAAATGTACGCATACATACTATTTTTGCTTTCTAAAAAGCGTTAAATTGAATGCGAATGGGTGGCTGGCTGTAGTAAATCTTTATAAAACTTGTGTAATTTTGGCATAAATGTTAAAAATCAATCGGGTAATCACTCCTCCCATAAAAATCATCGATTCAATCGACATATTCTTAGATTCATATCTTCTGCCCAATTGCACCAAAATCAGTAAAATTTTGCAGACATTACGGATTTTCAAAGATAGTGTGCAAAAATGAAAAACCAAATTGATCGATCTTCCGAAATTATATCCTTTCCTGTATCTTTAAATTCGTAGGCAGTAAAATGCATTTTTATCGAGCAGATACTTAGCAACAGTATTATCTGTCAAAATTCGAGAAAAATCGACCAAATATCTATACCTCTTCTGGCTGGTTCAGCCTAATAACTAGAACTTAGAGAGAGACGAATTAAATTTTTTTTTCACTGTAACTCCTAATACTGGAGTACCATACAATACCATACAAAATACCATACAAAAGACCGATTTGCCCATAAATATGTGTAGCTATCAAATAGTTGCACTGGATTCAGGCAAAGGTGGCACGCGTTATGCTTTTGAAAAAGCTAGTTCTGAGGAAATAAATGGACACCAACTGCATTGGAGTACACCCCATACAAATTAACTGATTTTCGAAAGTTTAATGCGTAAATGCATAGATTATGGCTACAATTTTTGGCAATAGTGTTTAATGTCCAATGTCGATCCCATATAAATTAACTAATTTATTGATTAAATACCATTTAATCATATTAAATGGCTGATGTTTAATTTAAATCTGTTCACTTGATTATATTTTCTTCAATGATTTCATAATAGCTCAGTTCGAGTCATGGTAAATGTATCTAAGGTGACATTAGCCTGCTCGAATCCTCAACAGGCATGATACAATTATTTTACATTTTACAATAAGAGTTCGAGAAAATTATTCCAGATTCGCAAATTGCGTTACGCTCAACATAATATTAATTAACAATTAACCTAATGTTAGGTTAACAGAACATGTGAGTTCTGAATTATGGGCTAAATACAGTATTTTTTAAAATCTGTGGACGTGGTTAACTCATCAAGTTCATGTCCTAAATAATGGTGTGTAATGACATTATAGTGTGCAAAGTTTTGACGGATTCGCATTGATATAGAAAAACGAAATTTAAGTTTACTGTTACTCATACTTGATTGTCTAAATATCTTGTTATTATACATAGAATAAAATATAAGGACTCGCAGAATGTGTTTTTATTAAATTCAAATGCAGTTGAAAGAAATTTCAGTATGCAAAATTTTAGTGCAGATATTTAAAAAATTATATAAAAACATTGTTTTAGGGGAAATATAGGTACATACATGTCTTCGGTTTTATCAACCAATATAAAGTATAACGATTGTCCCCCATTTCATAAGGGAGTGGAGAATTACTAGAAACGTTTCAAAATTTATGATAAAAACGGAGTATTTCCGAGTTTAGGTTTATAATTGATATTTATTTTTTAGTGCGCATGAATGAGTGGGCTAACTTTCCCACTACCTCTAATTGTGTTATGCAGTACAAAGTATTGATTGATCAAATTATAATAGAGAACACAAATTCAAAATTATGCCCGAAAAATCAATATTATACTATATATGTATATTATAATTATATGTATGTACTATATATTATAATGTATATATATATTTATTAATACACAGCATTGTGTGTTGGACTCCAAGAAGGTACCTATGAAAATAGTAATAGTTTGAGAGTATGGCGACGTCATAAAGTTAAATTTGTAATGAGTTAGGATGCAAAGCAAATGTATTTGAGTAAATGTAAACAATATTACTGTTATTGCGTATGTTGCTTAAATCATTTTGTGGAAGAAGTGCCGGAAATGACGTGACACATTCGACCCCACGAATTGATAAAGTAGGAGTTGACAAAATGTATTTTGCATTCTTTCTTTTTTTTTTTTTTTGTACTGTTAATGAGAAATTCATGTAGTTGTAATACAGTACTATTTCTTCAGTAATGAAATTATTCCAGTTTGCATCCAGCTCCATATTTCATGATTATATTTTTTCATGATTATTTATTTATTTTTGTAGTTTTGGTGATCCTACAATAAAATTTGTTATAATCCACAAGATTCACACAAAGAGACCTACAGTTTAACGACGATTCCGAATGTCAGTTTGAGAAGCATTTTCTTGATTTGTTACCTATGTCCTAAACATGGGACGCAAAGGATGTTTTCAAATTATCTGTAATTTTCAACATTTTTAAATCGCAGAAATTTTCATGTTCTATGCCGTATAGCGGAATTATACAGAACAGAGCAGGAATAGAGCAGATACAGGAGCTGCTGCTGCTGTTATTTACAAGTAGGAGAAATCGGTCAATTTGTACGGAAGGTATTAAAAGTAGTATGACAATGCTGTTCGTTTTTATTGTGGGATTTTGCTTTTATAAACGCTCAAGCTGCAACAAATTTGACTATATTTAGTGTAACCACTTAAGAAGAAGTATGAATCTAAGCACATGTGGTCTCAATCGGCCATTTTTGTAAGAGACACCAGCGCGGTTAGTCGGTTATATTGCTTCAAATTCTAACAAGCACCATAAACCAATGCTATGGGCAAAAGTTTGATTACAGACGAAAAACAGAGTTTCGGAAATTTGGTCAATTTTTGTGTGGGAGATAGTCGCTCCTATCCTGATGTTACAATTTTGGCCGTATAAAATGACCAATGAATGAATGACGCATGTAGAATGCCGAAATATATGGTGTAAATACAAATTATACGATGATTTTGGAACATTTGCAATACGATGGAAATTCTGTTCGTAACTAAGAATAAAATATAGTAATGGTAACGTTGAACACATAATGGTACATACTTAATATACTTATAAAATAAACAATTTTAGAATTCACATTAAACAAATTCATTATGTTGAATCCAGATGTTCTAAATATTCTAATTTATTTAAACGAATTCTTGAAATATGCAACAAATGAAATCATTTTGAGAAAGTACACCTACCAATTCTAGGCTACATTAGCTGAATATTGAGCAGAAAGTTGCTTTAGCCATATTTCGTATAATATTTAAAACTGTTCAATTTGTGTTTCTTTTTCAGTGACCCCAGCCATAAATCTAGTTTTTTCCAACTTCAAGTTCTATTGAATATTTGCCACCACACGAGGTGGTATTTCAAGCCGTGGTGTGACGTGTTAGTCCGGTATATTCATAAAATACTTGAATAGATACGTAACGCAAAATATATCGATATTTTTCCGCTGTTTTTGCTTCTTAAAGTAACAAATTTATTTATTTTAGGTTACTTATCACTTTTTGGGAATAGAAAACATTTTTATGAATATAAATTTTACTAAATCACAACATTGGACCATATGTGTGTCCAAACAGGATTTTCGGGATTGTTCATTCAAGTTTCCAATCTAATCGATACATTAAAAAGCATATGATTTTTCTAGACTAGCTAAAAAATATACAATCAAAGAGAATACCAAGTCGGGGTAAAGTTTCTAATGCAATTTCTCTTATAAAGGACAATTGGAATTTTGTTTGTACATAAAAAACTGCTGCAACTAACGAATTTTCCAAATAGCATTTTCGGTCTACTGCACCACTGGTCCGTACTTCTTGGAAAACGACATTGGTGAGACCATCAACGTCAACGGAGGGCGCTACAAATCAGTGATAGTACATTTCTTTTAGTCGAAATTGAACAATCTGAACGTGGTTATCATGCAGTTGCAGTAGGAATTCCACAATGGATATTATCTTTCGCGGAGATGTCGTGAATTGTTAGTGTGGGGTTTTATAAAGTCACAACTTTATGCCAGTAAGCCCCAACGAGTCCAAATCTTGAGTTATGTAGGATAAGGCTCAGCTAGAATTCGACTTGACAAAGTTTCCATGTGAAATGTAATGGCAATTTGCAAGCCAATATTTTAGACATGGAAGGGGTTATAGAAAATTATAAAGGTCATTTGGAAAGGATTTCTGAGATTCTGCACTAATTCGCTAACCTGTTGGATTTCGTAAATTGAAAGGAATGTACAAAATTTGATAATAAATTTGACTGTAAATTTCGAGAGCCTTTTGCCTTTTGTAAAGTATATTAAATTCCATAGAATTATCTACTAATTACAGCTACTGCCTGCTTTGTTTCTGTATAAAACATAATTAATATTTTAATTGGACTCAATGAATTGAAGTTTACAAAGACATCATGGACACAATCAATCTAACTGTAGGAAAAATAAAACAATCTGTAATTATCGGAAAATTGTTTCTTTGTATTTAATACCAATACAACTACAAAACAGTGGGCTTAAAGCTTTTGGCCAATGTTTGCTCGTTTTTCAAAATGGAAAGTTCTTCAAAAAATGTAATATACTTATTCATTTTCCTTGCACAATTTCTGAATGTCTTGGGAAAGTGTTAGAGTTTATCGTAATAAAATTATACATAATTCGAAGTCGTCACCGAAGTACATATTTTACATAACTTAACTAAATGGAAATAATTGTATGATATTTTACAAATAGTAAATTTCACAATGTAAGAGACGAAAATAACAGTATTGTAACACAAGTTTAACAAATTAAACTAAATCCCAATAATCATAACCCTATAGCCATTTTTCGGTTTCATAAGTAAAATTAAATAAAGCACACATAAAGCTATGCTTTTATTTCATTGTAATGCTCGAAACTTGCCATTATCCACAAAATATAATCTCATTTAAATGACCGCCTCATGATTGGTTGCAACAGTGGATCCTTTTGAGTAAGTCTTAACCATTTTTACGCTTTATTCGGCAAACCTTTCACTAAATAAACAACACTTCAGATGACAGGTATTTAACAGCCTTGCCAAACGTGCAGTTTTGAAACCACTAAATAGATGACGCTGTGCTTTAATTGACATAAATATTAACCATTTAGTATCTCAAAGAAAAGAACTAATGGGCTTACACTATTTTCAAAATAAATCATCCAAATCATATTTTCAGGTATCTCCCGTCTTATCCTTTAATACATCCCAAATAAATGGAACGACAGTATTTTTGTAATCCGAATTTTAAAAATGAAAATGAAAAATTTTGCATAATTAATAAATGTCGTAACAATTTCTAATAACACCAGTGCAGAAATGTCTGCCAAATGAGCTGATTTACTTGGGGAATGCAAAAAAGATATTTTGAATTTGCGCTCAATAAAAGAAGTAAAATTAAAACTTAACTGCATCACTCTAGTTAGAAGTTATAGAGGAACAATTTATTTTCGCTAATTCGAGCAATTCCGTCATTTTCTACTAACTAAATTTACTAAATGCTAAGCTTGCTAAGTTATGTTGAATTTATCGCAATTCAAAGCAAGCTAAGAATCTAGGAATATGTTGGTTAAATTAGGTAACATTGTGGAACATTTTTGGGGTTTTTGTCTGGGGGGTGAGAAATTCCAAGTCAGGGTGATGGTACTAGGTCAGTATAGTAAAATCCTCAAAGGGTTTTGCGTTCGTATGTATCAGTTTTTTTTATGATCTTTTACATTTTCTCAGAATTAAAAACAAGTAATAAACAAAAGGTTATTTGATTTTTATGGTTGCTGTAAAAAACTGAAAAACGGTCATAAATGTGCGCGGACAATTAAAAGGAAAAAAAGGAAAGTGCACTTTTGTATTTATTTGGGTTTTTTCTGTTGGCTACCTGCATGATTTTTTTACACAAATTGCACCCACATTCATGTGTGGTCATGTTTTAGAACGTCAGTAAAATATTGAAAAATACGTATACGTATACGTAATATTTTTTAAAATAAATAAATAAAATAAAAATAAAAAATTATAAAAATGTTTACTTTATTTTTTTAGTAGTTAATGGCCAGAAGTCTCGAGTTATTGGGGAAAATTTATAAAAAAAAAACGCGATAAATGACACTTTTTTTTACAACTAAGCGAAAAAACATCAAGATAAGGAAAAAATGTAAAAGGTCATAAAAAAACTGACACATACGAACGCGAAACCCTTTGAGGATTTCACTATACTGACCTAGTACCATCACCCTGACTTGGAATTTCTCACCCCCCAGATTGGCTGTTGTACTGTGTAATTTGAGGTGGATCGATTTTTTTCAAAATTTTATTATGTATTACAATTAACGAAAGCGAATATTACTATATTTTATGGATTAGGGATTATATGAAAAAAAAGAAATTTCCTTAAATTGTTCAATTTGATGACCTCCATATTAATATCCAGAACATCGTTTACCAAACGCATAGTGTTTGCTACGTGTGGTTAAAGTACAATTGCTTGTACCAAAAGGGGCATGGCTGCTTAGTTGGTTTCTCACAAATTTAGAGAGAAATTTTAATCAATGTAATTTACTAAAAGACCGCCTAAAACAGCTTTTGGATTAGAAATTACTGAGAGAAAGCAGCTGTGGAAAGTACCAGAATAGGCATGGCCAATCTCATGTGTTTCTCAGATTCTGTCAATCATTGTAAACCAACACAGTGAACAAACATGTAACTTACTGCAGCCTTCTCTCTCCCGTGTAAACCACAGTGCGCTTGCGGCTGAAGCAACTACCTACACCAGCAAAGAATTCACAAACAAGAAAAATTGTATGTACTACAACATTTAACAATTGGTTTAACAAATTGCAATTGTTTGGCTAAGTTTTTGTAAGATTTGTTCTGTGCCCTCGGTTGGTGATTTTCTCGGCCACTACGCTTGATTTAAGTTCTGCTTTCAACTAAAGTAGTACAAAAGAAAAAATGACAGAAAAGACTTAAAAACTAGAAACTCAAGTAGCAGGCAAAGTTAAATGGTCATTTGGGTGATTATCATTGAAATTTGCTCGTATTTTATTCACTTTATAGCTTTAGGTAAGCCGCATGAAAATTTTAGGGTAATTGTGGTATATTCAGTATATGTACGTGTATGTCACGCACGTATATAATGACTACATGTTTTATTATAAAGTTTGGCATTTCTGTTAATTTATTGTCTGTTACTTCTTAAAAACTTAACGAGAAACAAGAGGGCAACGAGTATATTTCAAATTGTTAAATCGTAACAAACGCCTTACATTTAAAGCAGCCCATTGCTGGTTATTCTTTTCATTCTATGACTTAGTTAAAATAATAATAACATTTACATGAGCAAAATGTTTTTTAATTACTTTTTCTTTAATACTAATTATATTAATCACCTTTTATTTCAAATTTTTGAAAAATTATTTGAAAAATTATAAAATATTGCGTTGCCCAGAAACAATAAGGACTTAAATCATTTAAAAAAAAAAAAAACAAAATTATTTCCCGAACAACCCAATATACCTATGCAACAATATGTCTATGTACACGTCTAAGTACTCGATTTAGTGCCATCGATTATGTAAATGTCGGAAATGCGACAAATCAGTATAAAAATTGCAGTGACGTGAATTGACTTACATATACTTCACCCAATATCCCGTGGCGTTAACTCAACAAGCCACTTAGAAATAACAGAAAGACCATTGATTTTTGCAAAGTCGGCTAATTTGCAGATGCTATAGAAAGTCGAACTAAGTTTAAGGCCTCATGAATACGCAATTATGTTCAATTAAATTAAATAGTTTATGTCGGATATAACAGAAAGGACGAGGTTATCCAGTTTCATTGTCGTATGTAAGATTCCAGAGGAGATGTTAATGGTCGCTTTTTCTCTAGCATTGCCGAACATCAGAAATCAATGCAATAGGTAAAAATACACGTTACAACATCCGACTATTTTGAAACTGCAGAGGATAGACTGCATTGCGGCAGTAAAAAGAAAATATTTGAACACAATAATATATGAATTAAGTCAGTCGTTTGTATAGGAGCTACCAGAAAGAGCGGAGCAATGAGGTCCATTTTCGTTTTCAAAATTAGATCCATGGAACGTATGACTTGTGCAAAAATTTGGATAAATTCCATACAAATGCCTGAAAGAGTGAATATAAGAATATATGGTTTAATTAGGCCATTTGTATGATAAGAACCATCGGCTAAATTGGGTGCCTTGTATGGGTAAGCGTGGCCGATCGGGTCACGATTATTAGTACATGCAACTATTGCTCGTGAGATTCCGGATTCAATTCCGTCACCTGTCATTATTTGAGCGGTAGTCACCTCGATCTGTCTGACGAACACTTCGAGTAGTCGTCTGGTCTTGTATATGATTCTCAAACTGTGACGTTCGGAATCATCATTAAGAAGCCCTCTCATATCTCATTCATGAGACATATAGGTGAGCGTGCCCATCCGGTCGACTTTTTCAAATTTTATCAGGCATAATACGCAATACGCGTAACAAAAATATTAGTAGCTGCATTTTACCAATTACATTATCAATTCCATGGTGTGAGCCAAATTTGACAGAACTCAGTTCAACGACTGTAAAGATACAAACATACGGGTCAAATAGGTCATTTGTATGATATAAACCCAGACTGTCACAGCCAATTAATTACATAATGAGGATGCTAAATTGAATTTCAGAAAATCAACCAATTTATATTAGAGATACCAGGCAATCCGCTACATTTTTACTCTCGTACTGTAGTTTTGTGAACGCGTAATATGAACCAATTTGACTAACTTCAGTGCAACTAAATAAAAATAATAAACTTTCATACCGTGTGGTATGATTTCTATCGCGTTTTCGTTACATTCACGGAATCACGGACATATTTAGATCGATTTAAAATTATTATGAATATTTTATAGGATTGTTTGAACATGTTTTGTAGCTTTAAAAAGTATGACAGAATGAATATTATTTCCATTCTATGATGATGGATATAACAAAGTTCAAAAAACATTCGATCCCGATAGCAAGTATGTAATCTTTATTGAATATATTGAACGATAATCAATTAATTTAATTAATTTTTCTTTATGGAGCAAATTAAAAGCAATTTTTTTAGAAAATGCTTACTACAGGCGTTTCTCGATTTAATGAAACATATAATGTCTGTACTCTCTGAGGAATCTAAAAATTTGGAAAGAAAATTTTTTTTCTTACACAAAAAACAATTAAATATATCTTAAATATTGTTTAGAGCAATGAATTTGTTTTAACTTTTATTTAAAACAACTTAAAAAACGTAAAAAACTTAATTAACACAACAAACACCAGTTCATTAAGTGACTACATGAAATCAAATTAAAATATTTGTAATAACAAATTTCTTAACTGAGGTTTTGAGTTTGATTGCTTTTTAGAATGGTTTCTTCTGGAAACTCCCTTCAAAACGAACAACTTTTTGGCATTTACTTTGTTCTGTTGTCCTCATTTTATGCACTTTACAAAATGTTTTGTAAGATGTTCGTGCTTAATCCTGGGTTCTAACTCTTAAAGAATTTCATTACCACCATTTGACTCCCTACCGGTGAATTCATCTGCCTCATCGTTTAGATTTGCATGTTCGTATGTGATTCACTTTCAATAGTAAGTTATTCCGTCATGAACAACAATTTCAATCGAAAGTTCAATCAATTTCTGTAGTTTTCAGATGTAGAGGCAATTGTGGCTGTGTTAAACCAAACATATTTCCGTTGAAATTTTAACTGCAGAAAACAGCTACAAATATAAATTACATTTATTTATTTACATTCGGAAACACGAAATTTAGCAATCGAATTCTTTGTGAAATGTCGATTACAATACAATAACGTTTCATCAAAAGCATAGTTTCCCCAAAAAACTTTAAGATTTTAATACGGGTTTCCACTTTAAATATGTCACTATATAGCAATATGTTTTATTTAAAAGCAACAGAGTATTTTTAGACAATTTGAATTTAAACAATTCTCCGAAAACCAAAATATTATCATTATGTGCTTGGCGAAACTTAAAAAAATTGACTAATAACAAGGCCTTTCAGATATTTCTCACACAAATTGCTAAGGTTTATATTTCCTACCTGCTACACAAATTGTGAGATTTTCCGAAAAGCAATCTTTCCTCTGTAGTTTCTAAAAAGACTTCAGTCGACAAGATTAGTGTCCATTGTGTTGGTTTATAATCTTTTGTATACTGCGAGAATAACCAGCCAAGTAACCATTCCTTTTCTGGTACTTACTTTAAAAATAACCGTTTTAACCACAATCAATTGATTGTATTCAGCTGTTTTAGGAATCTGTATTGAAATCACTAAGATATGGCTCGCATGAAGCGCTTCGTGAGCTAAGTCCTGTGAATGAAACGGAAATTTAATTTTCCATTGCAATCCTTAATTCGTAAACGTAAATTACTAAATTTCTGTTAATTATATTGCTCTTAATGATGATGTCTTCCATACAAATTGCCTAATTTATTCCATACGTTTCTAGACTCATATCTTCATATCTTTATCGTGCCCTTTTCTTCATTCTTCCAACTTTCGCAGTCATGTTAGAAGGTACAGGATATTGTGGAATGATACTAATGTAGTATAAAAATGCTATAGCATATGCTAGCAACCGTGATTCTATTGGTTACAAATACTTCATTCGGGAACTTGTTATTTAGTAGAATCGTTCACTTTAAAGATCTAAGCATCAAATTTGATTCAAAATTATAATTTATTAGACATATTGAGTATATCGTTTCCAAGGAATTCAAAAGCTATTCTGCGAATTTACTCCCAAAATTACAAAACTGGCCGGCGTGCGGAAGAGCTTAGTAGATTTTATAGAATTTTTGCTGTCCACTCTGTTGTTTCTTATCTTTTTTGGATATTTTGGCTTATTTTTTTGCTTTTGTATTTGTTTCCACATTTCAAACCTCTTTTAACCAAAACCAGATATTTTTAAATCACACAAAAAATAATAATATGTTTTTGTTACACAAGATTTTGTTATACTCTTGTCGGAATGTGGAGTCATTTTGTTTTTCATAACAATACAGTAAATTGGCGATTTAAGAAACAAACCAAATGTTAATTGGCATTTAGGTAACTCTTGTATAGCAAAATTATTCGAATTTCCGCACTCAGCTTTATCACTTTTATAAAAAAATTAAATTTTGGCAAAAATCTGCCAATTCATATAGAGAAAAAACTTAAAATATTTTCTTACTATGATACTACATATAGTTATTCAATATATCGGCAAATCATTGTGAAACGTGACTTGATAGAGACAGATAGAAAGTATTTTCTAAAAGCAAAGAGTTTGCATTTTCTCAAATAAGATAGCGTAAATTTTAGTATCACCGGTTAATGGGCCATTCTAAGACATCGTTTTAGAAAAGGGCAGCAAAGTTTTGCACCAAAAATTGATTGGGAGTATTGTTTGAGAGTAAGTATTTGTTAATACCATATTTCCATTACATTGGTAAATTGGCGATGTTTGTGAGATTTTCCGCTTATTTATAGAGTTCTATCTGTCAGACTTGTGTTATTTATTCGGCTTAAGGCCGTAGATAAAAAACAACAATTATGGGTTGTTTCCAATATTTTATTTAATAAGTATCCCACTATTGTGATTGATTTTATTACTCACTAGCTGACCCGGCAAACGTTGTTTTGCCTTCAAAATGTTAATGTGGTAAAAAAAATAATTGCAAAAATCTCATCTCCAACGCCATCTATCACTTCAAATAAAACCTTTTAAACTTTCCGGAATACTCTACCAATAATTTAAGACCAAAATGAGCCAAATCGGTCCAACCGTTCTCGAGCCTTAGCGAGACTAACGCACAGCAATTGATTTTTATGCATAGGTATACAGCTTATCGCCGCCATGGTAAATAAATTAACGACAATATTATTTACCTCCTTTGGTATAATAACGCAGCAAACATTTTTTAGAATCGATTTTCATCGACATTATGATTGGAATAAATTCTGTGGCAATGTCTTCACTATAATCAGTGCATTGGAACTAGTTCCAGAAATTGTTATACGAAATATTTTTCAACATATATTTCCCCTTATGTGTGAAAAAGAACCACTCATGGAAAAATCCATGCAAACGAATATGACCCAATCGGTTCCATATTTCAGTACAACTATTCCTGGTACAAATTTCTATTCTGAAATAATACGAGCATGTTGCAAAACTCGTTCAAAAGAACAGCATTATGTTCGTTTATTCGTTTTGAGACATTCTCAAATAAAAATCATCGATGATGAAAGAACGCGTTCTTTAATTGCGTTGTTTAATCAAATCAAATCAATCAAATCAAATGAATGCAAACATTAAATACCTTTGTATCTTGAGCGTCCGTATTTGTGTACTGCGAGTCAACATATGTGAGCGGAACTACTACGATAGTTCAGCCTCTTCTCATCAAGTACATTACAATTGTCCAAAGTCTTCACACTGTCATAATTAGCCCAAGTTTTCGCCAGTCACTGTCTGTTCCTGTAGTTTGTGGCAATAGAAATTTTGAACAATTATTAAATAAAATATTAGAAACAAAGCATAATCCCTGTTTCTGTCAAACAATAACCTCAAGCATACAAACAACATTTGCATTGGTTTTTTGCTTTTTACACGATTTCCGAAACTTACATATACATATATACATACTCGTATGTCATGCAATTATCCTCAAAGTAGTAACTTCATAGATTCACATCTGGGCAATGAACTTCTGCAATTATTTTTAGAAGCATAAAGGCCAAGTCAACTGTGTGAGTCAACTGTGTGTTTAGTTTGTTTCGCTCATGCACTGCAACTTCTGGAAATATGCGGTGCGAAGTTCGTGTTTGGATAATGTACTACAAGTTGTATAGAAATGGAGATTTATTAAATCAGAAATTGTACATAAATTTCAATTTTCGCCTCGTGATATTTCTTTACGTTTCCAGTTTTAATTAACTGGATATGAAAGATACTGGTATAATTCTGGATAATTGGAATAATATCATTTTCCAATTCCATAGAATTGTTATGCTTATTTTAATATTCTCATGGAACCTTGCGTTGCAAATTTCAACGAAGCCTATTGATGGGGCCATATATGCGAACGCGACAGACCCATTCAATTGAATATGTATGTACAAATGTGTACAGCGTGAATACTGCAAGATAATTTTGTTGTAATCGGATTAGTTATTAAAATGTGCACTTTGCACCAAAAGTATAAATTTGGCTTGCCGTAGTATTTGTAAGAAGATTGTTAATTTGTTTGCTCTTTGACATATCTTTCTGTTTTCCCACCTTACAAATTATATTCCACTTGTGATAAGCAGCTCAAGTAAGCATAAAATGCTAACAGCCAGAGTTACCGTTGAGAAATGTAAAAAAGTGCAAGAAAAGTGTATTTGAAAGAAAAAATGTGGGTCAGAATGGGGGAATATGAAAATAGTAGGAACGCTTTTCGATACAAAAAATGAAAATTTAGTGAAAAAAGGTTTCACTACAACGGTTTGCAGAGCAACTGCATGATTAATATTGACCTTGAAATATGTGGATTAGATTAGGAAATTTTTACTTGAAGTATCTGAAAGGGTTGCTTACCCGGCATTTACTAGTACAATTGGCAAAAGTTTAAGTGAAAACTGTCTGCAATTTATGGATTATAGGGGACAACGACAAATTGGTCCATTTATATGGGAGATACCACAAGGGGTGTGTCAATCCCCTCCATTTTCTTTTCCAAAATTGTAATTCATCCACCGCATAACGTTTGCAAAGTTTAACCGAATTTAGCAGAACTGCTTGAAATATATGAAGCTAAGAATATACGTATGAATTCCGTCATTTGTGTGGCTGAAACCGAAAAGTGTGCGTTTACTTTTTAATACAATGTACAAAAATTTAGGTTGCTACAGTCTACTTATTATAAGTTCAAGAGGAGCAATTTAGCTAAAGATAAGTCGGCCAATTTGTTTGACGGGTAACAGATTCGAGAGTGTTGTTCAATTTCATTATCAGATATTACTCTACCAAAAGCTAAGTGTGTGCCAAATTTGACTTAATTACATAAAAATATTTAAAAGCCATGAACTTAAGAATACATGGGAGAAATCGATCATTTATATGGAAGATACCACAAGAGCGGGAAAATTCATTGAGTTTTCATTGTTAGAACTAAGTGTACCAAATCCATATTGTGTGCACAATTGAGCTGATTCCACGCAAACTATTGAAAGATTTAAACCTAAAAATATATGGTCTTAACGGTCGTTAAACTTCTCAAAATGTCCCGAATCAAATGGCGTTCCATTCCTTCCAGTGAAGGTATAAATAATGTTGAACTTGCATACCAGTTGTTTATAGTTTCCAATCAAAGAGGCACTATGCTCAACGATTTGTAGCAAACATGTTCATAAAGTGGTACAAAAGGGAAAAATGACTAAATAGTGATAAATTTGAAAGCTATAAAAACGTGTCGTTAAAAGTACCATGGCTGCTAGTTTACTGGCAAAAAGGTAACCCAGGTTTGTTACATCTTGCTTATTTTTGCTTAATAAATGGCTCAGTTACCTTTTAAAAAATTTGTGTTAGCAATGCTATAATTGCCAACTTTGCATTGACTGTATTTAAAGCAACGTTCGCATGATCCTAACTCTGAGCAAATTGTGCGATAATATTTACTATAATTGTTGGCTTTTTTCATCGCCACAAGTATCAAACAGCTCTGCCGGTAGGCCATCAGTGCCAGCAAATTTTTTATTTCGAAATAGATATATTGTTATTCTGATATAGTTTTGGATCTATGTTGGATAATTTACTACATCGCCGATAATTAGCGTGATTTTTTTACTTATAATGCCATCTTGAGTTAGGAGTTCATAAAAATAATATCTTCATAATTGCAGGACACTCCGCGTATCTGTGATCTCCCTTCTCTTCAACATATGGCGTTCCATATTGGAACATTGATGGCTCCATACGCAATTTCCTTTTGCTTAGACACTATGCGCCATTCTTCATCACACCAAGGATTGCCGTGTTGTGATTAGGAGACAGTCCAACAAATTTGTGCAATTTGTTGCAAAATATCAATAAGTATTTTAAATAAATTAAAATATTTAAAACACCTCGGTCCAATCAAATGATAATTTTTGGCATCACACGTATATTTTTCATTTTGTCCTCAAGCATATCCAAAACTAAAATTTTGGTATAATCCACACAATACTGAATTATTCTCTATTTTCTGCCGCCAATTTTTTCACATTCGATTTTCTCAAAAAACGTGAGTTCACATGCGTTTGTTTTTGCTTTTTTGAATATTTGAGTTAACAGTTAAAACTAAGCGTAATATAACTATTATTATCATCCACATCTCCTATAATATTTAAAAATAATGTGATGAATTATCTGTTCTAAAGATATTTTGCGCCAAAGATTTTTAGCAACAATAAGGCAAAGAACGCTATTAACGAACGTCTCTTAAGTTTGTCCCAACCTGGCAACATTCTATTTTCTTAAAATATTTTTCGACTATACAGGATCAATACTTTAGTGTGAAAGAGTCAGCCTGTCTTAACTCAGCTGTGCTTTTCCATCATACTTTAAATATTCCAAAATCATCATGTAATTATAAATTAACTTATGACAACGCATATAAATGTAAATTGATAAAATGGTAAAAATTGACTCGTATTCTCTTATGGCAACGATGATCAACGAAATCATCTTCAGCGTGGAGGTCTGTTTTTGTATAGACGGTTTGGGACGACGTCAACCTGGCGGCAATAGATGAGTTGAAAATCGTTGTTAAATGTGAATTGTAGGACGGCCAGTACTTCTTCATTTTTGGATAAAATGTAATGGTGTGAATGTGAATGCCAAGTAATTCCACCAGGATGGCGCAACACGCCATACAGCAGTTTCAGAAAGTTTTAACTCAGTTATAACATTGTGCAATGTTACAATAGTTAACGCTTGGAGAATGCCTTCGCCCATACAACACAGCTTTAAACGATCATGCCTCATAAACTACTGGAAATAATAACGTAAGATTTACTTGCAGATACGCGTTGTGGGCTCTACGTAGGCTCTTTGTAAAGAACAATTCAGAAATCTTCGCAATACACAAAATTTTATAAAATTATGAATATTACATTGTTAACTAATCCAGATTCCGTTTTATGTAGAAAGATTGACATTGATACTGTTGCAGAAAATACATTTTTATGACAGCATTGCAGCGCATGTTGGGTCGGCTAGTATTTTATAATTATCAGTTGGGAAATATTTATTTATATAAATGAAATGATCGTCATTGTATCAGCATTAGGCGGGAGCCAACTGTTAAAATTTTGAGTGGGTAAGCGGGTGTTTCCTAGGATGCTTTGTACCGCTTACCCTTAAAACGAAAGCCTCTCTACCCTATCCTGTAATTAAGCAGGCAAAGGATGATGCTGGCGTACAAAAACAAAGTAGTGTGGCCTTGTGCCAGGCGCCTTAGGAACAGGTGGATTATGTCTTGGGATTCACCTATGATATGACATCAAACTGATCTTGGATCTCGTTTTTCGAAAACCAAGTAAAGGGGAGAGTCATAGTCAAACAAGACACAGCCTGGCAACAGGTGCGGTTATAGAGAAGCCGTCGGGAGATATCAGAAGATTTATCTTTTCCGTTTTTAATAGTTGTACGACCAGAGAGATCAGACTAGGATTGGAGCATGGCATGCTTTGCTGTGTTGATATTCTCCCCTCGGACATTGAAAATATATGCCGTAGATAATGGATTACCAGTAGTAGCTTGTCTGCGAAACCCAGACCAGAGGGTTCTTCTCTTCTGGTAGCACGGGTGACCAGGGTCCCAAGGAAAATTGTCCCTTCCTGGTCAATGGTGTTGGTTGTGGTTGCCCGAACAAGTGTTTTCAGTGCTTTTGCGCTGCTCAAGCATTGGTAAAGGAAGGCATTAGCTTAGGAAACACTGTTCATGTCTATCCGAGGTCTTCCTAGATTACCTCAACTCCTACCCTGGAGGTAGCCCACTTCATACCAAGCGACTACAGCGGTACTTTGGCCGAGAGAGGGAGCGGGACCTGAGGAAGTTTTCCAAGGGAACTACTTCTAATCTCTGGTAGTTCGAACAATCCTTTCGGAATTAGTTTGGGTACCCCATAGGGGCGCTTGCTGTCGCAAGAAGAAAGAAAGAACATATAACCAAGAAAAAAATAATAGAAAACAGCACCTGTGTGATGGCACACCATGGGTAAGGCTATCAAAGCGAGACTCATGTAAAACCTACACATTTGATTTGTTAAAATGTTGACGGTGTTTTGTCATTGAATGCTCATTTACACTTTTTGACAATTATATATTCCCGAATGATCTGAGTCTGACTTTTTGAAAAATTTCAAAAGTACCAAACATTTTCCGAAAAAAGCAGCGGATTTGAGAAATGTGATGTTATTTTTGGGTTTATGAAATGGTGTATTACATGCGCAACTAAGTTCTCGCTGTTTTTTTATAAATGTGCAAAGTTTATTATGAAAACATTTTTACAAATGATTCATTGAAATTATTGCCCATTGCTAGCTACTACTTTTCCCCATCTTTCTGGCAAAGCTCGAATTCCAAAACTGTTCATCTTCGTCGTCACATGAGTGGAACTGCTAATCAGTCAGACCGCGTGCCATCGAACGAAACAAGTGATATTCGGACAGCGCAATATCTGGAAAATATGGCGGATGGTGTAAGACTTCCCATTTCAGCGTTTCCAGGTAGGTCTTAACGAGCTTGGCCACGTGATGCCGAGCGTTGTCATGCTGAAGAATCACTTTTTCGTGTCTCTCCGCGTATTGTGGGCGTTTCGCGCCCTGATCTCGGCTCAATCGCATTAATTCAAGTCGACACATATCCCAAGTGAGGGTTTCCCTTGGTTTAAGCAGCTCGTAATAAGTAACACCGACATGGTCTCACCAAATACAGAGCGTAATCTTCACAGCGTGAATATATGACCGGGTAACGCCCATGAATTTCTTTTCTTTGGATTGTTGTAATGAATCCGTTTTTCATCACCCGTTGCAATACGATGAAGAAACTCTTTTTTTTTGAAACTGAAGCAGTTGTTCACAGGCGAAAAACCAACGCTCAACGTCTCCTGGCTTCAACTCATAAGGAACCCAAATTCCTTGCTTTTGAATCTCCCAACCCATGCAATCGCTTCGAAATGGATTCTCGGGTAACTCCTAATACTGAAGCAAGCTCTGCCTGTGCATGCCCTCCTGTCTATGAGACGGATCCCGATTAACCAATTCCGTCAATTCAGTGTATTCAAACGTTTTTCGTTTTCCTTCACGCGAACGGTCGTCAACATCAAAATCACCGTCTTTAAAGCAACAGAACCAATTTTGACATGTTGTTTAACTTAAAGCAGCATCTCCGTAAATATTTTAAAGCTCTTGACGAGCTTCAGCCGCCGGTTTCTTCGATTGAGAGAAGAAAATCAATACTTCCGGCATATGACGATTATTTGGCACAAAATCATACATATGTACACAACGAAAAGAATATGACGTCAAAAGCAAATCACTTTTATGTTGAAGCGGTATGTTTACCATATGCGTAAGCTTGGCTCATGACGTTTAGGTTATGGCAGAATCGAATAGCACTTATAGCTGGTGTCATCTATTGGCAAACAGCAGGAACTTAGTTGCGCACCTAATACATTGGTAATTTTTTGGTTCTTACAAATACTCTCTGAAATCAGAAACTTTACTTTGAAAGTATCTTCACAATATTTATTTATCATTAAAGATGAACCAAGTTCGTCTCGGTTTTAATACTGTTAATCGATTTCACATGGGACCGTCACAAGGTTTAAGATATTGTACGTGTTGTTTTTCTAACAGTGCCATTAATTAACGTGTTGCGAAAGTATATCATTCTTCATTCGTATTGGAAAAGCCGCATTTTTTCAAAGATGGATTTAGTCCTTGCATGGCTAATTTTTTTACAAGAACTACGTTAACCAAATCCGAGCCGCATGATATCTGTCTTCTATAACGTTTAATATTTTAATATACACTGTGGCACACGAATCATGCTACGGTATGACAGTAACTGCCAATGAGGACCATTATTTAAAGATGCTGAAGAAGTTTTTTACCGAGAACTGCGATGAAGACGCATCCGTTTCAACAGCATTTGATTTCAACACGAAGGAGCAACCGTACACATTACCAGACCGGTTATGCGGACATTCAGCGAAAAGTTCCAAACCAATTAGTATCCAGAAACTTCACTTTCCGCTGGCCTCAAAGTCATCTGACCTGACTACACCAGAGTTTTTTTGATGGGGTTAATGCAAAGAAACCATGTGCAAAATGAAACCATGGAATTTGACTGAGTTGAAGCAGTCCATTAAAACAATAACTGAGAGGGTCCCGACTTCAACCCTTCAGGTCGCAGTAAATAATTTTCTGATCAGGTTTTTCATGGAGTTCATTTACGGTCTATCATCTTCAAAACCAATTAGTTATATAAAATAGAAATTTCTATATAAAATAATAAATAAATAAATGAATACTTTGCCACCCTGTACTAGAAGTTACGGGGCAAAAATAGAATTGCGGATACTTGGTTAATTCGGGATCCAAAAAGGGCGTGGCAATGCAGCATATTTTTATTTTCAGAATGAGGTTCAACAAACGTATAACGTGAGCCAAATTTGAACAAACTAAATGTTGTCAAATTTTGGTTATGGATCTAAGAATATATGTGTTAAATCGGTCACTTATATGTGAGGTACCAGAAAGCGTGCAGTTAAACGGTTAATTTTCTCTAATCTTACCAAGCATATAAAACAATCCAATTAACAAATATACAGGTTACCTCGGCCTATGTATGAGGGGATACAAGGAAATAAATGAATTTCGGAAAATCTTTTAGTATGTGTAGGAGGAGTAGCAGAATGTAATCCACTATATTAGGCTGTGGTAATTTCTGTAACATTCTGGATATTTACGACACTTATCATGACTACCAACCATCCAGCCGGCTAGACAGAAGGACATTGCTTAGTCGACTTAAAATTCGTAAAACACAATTTAACAAGAAGTACTTCAAATGCTTTCTTCTGATTGCTTCATTTTTTTCGTACTAAGAGATATATATCTTCATTCCTTCGGGCGAATATATAAAAATGTTGAAACAGCAAACAATTGGGAACTTTCATCAAAAGATGCTGAAATCACTGTGGCCTGGTTAAATGCAGTACGTTTATCATTTATTGAAAGTTGTTAAATGAAGCTGGTCAATAATATTGATAATTCTAGTGTTGATGACCACAGGAATAATGAGAAATATATTAGTAACTTTATAATTTTTTTTAAAATTATGAATGGCATTACGGCTAAATGCAAAAAAAAACAACATATGACAATTACACATACCATCGGAACAAGAAATTCAATTGGACTACAGAATATTTAATATAATATTTATTTAAAATTTATTTTTATATTTATTCAAAAAGAAAACAAAAAAACGGGTGCAGTCGAATAACAAATGATTATGACAAACAAACTTTAAAAGCAGCTTAAGAATTGGACGCTTTTTTTTTTTTTTGATTTGGAAATTTACTTTTAATGCATATAAATTATGATGGAATAACGGTAAATGTGTTGTATTTGTTAGTAAGTTTATAATTGAAGCGCCCATAATTATGGCTATTATGACAATCATGCGGGATAAATTATATCGATATTTTATGTTTAAAATTAATGCGTTTATAATTTCTTGGGAAACAAGTTTACTGCTTGTTCCGTTACTCTGCCATTTTTGAAAACGTTGCGTTCCAAAAACGTTTGTACATACCTATATATATGTATGTATATTTAAAGCTTCTTTCACTGAAATCTTGTTGTTGTGTTTGTCTCAAGCGAAACCTGTAAATTGAATAACTAAGTGGAAACAATAGCAACAAAGCCAAACCAAAACCCATGCCATTAACAGCCCAACATTTCCCCACATAAATTGTGCTTTCTCCCCCTATCAAAATTTCATTTGAAGTTTTGCGTTCTAAATTGCTTCAAGTCATGCCAACTTGCAGTGAACATTACCTCAACGATTACTGTAAAGTTAGTTTTTTATGTTTTCATTCTTCATTCTTGTGTGAAAGTTGAAAAAGTGAAAATGATGACCAAGCATGTCATCATATTTAACACAATATTTGACACATAAACAGCACTTACTTCAAATAAATTTGATAATCCAAAATCATAGTTAGAATTTTCCACTGCCTTCGCCTGTTGTTATTCTTTTTAAATTTAAGACTACATACGAGTACATAGAAGTGTAAAGGTCAGTTCGTTTGCAAAGATATGCGGCAAACAATTCTGGTGGAACCAAATGACAGTTCTGATTCTGATTGAAAACTGATTTCACTACATTCGAAGCATGGAAAACGATTATTTAAACCTAAACATTTGCTGGGCGAAGTGATCATTGCTTCGGAAGCAACTGTTGACGTTCAGTATGTCTTGTAGTGTGGATTTGATTTCACGTTCCCCTGTAAAATAATAATTTCAATAAATATCTAAAAAAAAAAAATTAAAATCAGTCATCACAGTTTGGTATATTACAAACATGTTGTTTAAGTGAGAGTGGTGTAAAAACAATTTACCCATTTAAGGCATCCCAGAAATCTCCGCCGTGAGCTGACGAAGTTCAGGTTTGGAATATCCAGGAAATTTTGCGGGAAATATGAACTTATTGTGGAATTGAGCTTATTATCTTCTTTATTATATTTTGAATTGATGTATTGATGACAGTTAGACAGTTTTGAAAATCTGCAATTTTTGTGCTAATTATGGTTTATTCAACTTTTTTATATGAACTTTTTTTCCATTTGATTTTGTACATATATGTTTATAACAAATGTAGCTTAAAATTAATAGGTAAACTTTGCAAAATAACTCCATTTATTCCAAATTATTAGTACTTCTTTAAACAAACTAAAAAAGAGCATCTTGTTCATACGATACGAAATTATTCGTTACTTTCTGTAAATACTCATTCATTTGTTTTGACTTTATGATGGCTCTGTTAGTGCACATCAAAACAAAAAAACTATATCTTTTCAAAATGTATTGTGGAATAGAATCCCATATCTAACGTTTCTCACGGATTGTGAAATCAATGAATATTCAGCATTGTGAAATGACGTAGATGACAGCTACCGGCAGTTGCCAGATTTAACATGTTGTTACAGGGATATTCAATTACACGATGGAACCGATCACGTTCGGATAAACTAACGTGATCTTTCATTTTTTTAACCAGAGACGATTGGTTTAAGTCTATATAAAATTTAACTTCTAAGCGCGTTGAAAAAATTAACATAAAATAGTAATCGTTGAAGTCTAGGGAAATATCCGCAAAATTGCGATCACATAATAAAGAAATGTTAGAGCCGCATTTTCGAGGGCTATTAGAACATGTAGTAATAATTTTTAGCTTTTCATAAAAATCGAAGAACTATGTTGAAATCTAAAATCTATAAAAAAGACACAAAATTAGTTAAATATAATATTTTAAAATTTTCCGTAAAATACCGTTAAAATTTTCCATTTTCCTAAGCACGAAAACGTATTTATATGAATCGGCCGAAAGTTTACAAATATTTGTATATAAAAAAAGAAGACAATTTTCCTAAAGTTATTTTTTATAGGAAACAAAAAATATTGTAATCTTTCAAAATCAGGGAAAACTCTCTTTGTATGTGTAGTCTTATTTCAATTTATTTGTTTTGGTTGAATTTATTCTGTAATTTGATCTAAATAGAAAAACGACGTAATTATCTAGAAAATTGAAAGATTACCATGTGCTAACGCCTTTTTGAAAGTTGAACCATGTAAAGGCTAGAGCGACTGACAGGTTAATTTGCAAAACAGGAGTATCGACGTAAAAAAGTAATAATCAGGCAGGCTAGATACCATGGATTAGCAACTCAAATGTGGACAGGATGAGCGTGGGTGGGTATTGCCACCAAATCCATTTCTCTAGAAAATCCATGTTGCTGAGTCAGAATATTAGATGTCGTCGTTGTTGAAGATTTTCCTTCCTAAACCTTTACACCCAGCCTTTTTCCATCCATTGTTTCCCATATGTTTTCCCCTTCAATTAGTCATTATTTCAGATCTAGGTATAATACTAGCAAATAATAAATTTTGCTGCAACATCTCTGGTACCATCAATAGGAATTTGTGTATTTATCAAAATTTAAGTTTTCTACTGTAAATCGTAATCAATGGTATGCGGTAGCGTCAGTTTTTATCGATTACATAAGGTGTATTAAAAAATCCATAATTCCTACACGACATTGAAGGCTTTATTTAGCATAATTAGAATGATCAAATTTTGGTTAAATATGCACCGTTTTGTTTGGTATGGTGACCTGAAGGTAATTATATTTTTAGATGTTGCCATTAGGCATTTCTCGTAAAACCACCCATTCCTATTGACAAAAAAAAAAAAAAAAAAAAAACGAAAAAAAACTAGGGCAGTCGATTTTCACAAGTTTTTTTTGAAATTGGTGTCAGGTCCGGATTATTGTATGGATGCATAAGAACCTTAAGCAACCAAGCAAACCCGACATATTCCTGATGTAATAGAATTTCTTTTCTATTAGCCAAAGCTGGTAGCTTCTGGACGATTTCTTCTCCTTTAGATGATCTAATTGTTTGCAGTACACGTTCGAGTTAAGACTTTGCATGTAAGTGAGCAGCTTATATAAACCTGTCAATCCCACTAAACAGACAGAAAAACCTGCCCGATCATCAATTTGGACTTAGTCACCTTGATTGAACAGCAACTGTAACGTTCTTTGCGTGCTATTCAGTTTCAGAGCAATCGAGGCAGTGGTCGAAATTAACGATTTCCATTATTCTGTCAACTTTTTCAACAACTGGTCTTTCAGAGCGTTGTGCATCTTTGACATCAAAATTACCGGAATGGAATCGGCGAAACCAAAATTGTACCAGCATAATAAAAATTATTCACATTTTCAGCCATCTGTAAAATATTTCGTGTTTTCACCTTACTGGTGTACGTATTTAACTCGCGCTCCAGCAATACTGTGCCAAACGCAACTACTTGAGTTCGAAATACTATCTTTCCAACGCCACCGATCACACTCATGCTACGCTAGAAAGGGGTACTGAAGTCATCTATTGGAAAAGTATTGAATTTCTTTTTATCGTTTCTTATATTAAAATGCAATGTTTGGCAAAATGTGAAAACCTTAATCGGGTGACCATGTCCTTTCTGGTGCTTCCGTTCAAATTGTCTAATTCAAACCAAAAACTCCTAAATTCATGTCTTTCATTAAATTGTAGTAAGTCCTGCATAATTTACCAAGCATAATGATTTTATTACTCTGATTACTGTGAATGATCTTACATTACCGATAGTGTTAGGAGTTAATAGGGAACGGCGCTCGAAGTGTTTCCAATTAAAAATTCTGTAATTTTGTCACTTTTGATTTTTTATTTAAAAATTTTAATAAGATGTTCGATGTAGCCACCTTTAGCGCAAAAGACTTTACACGCTGCACGCATGTAGCTTGATGATATTTTGTCCTATTCTCGGCGAAGATAAATCTATAAAGCATTTAGTTGATACTTTGGCCTTCAGAATAAACCCTGTACAATAATTAAGTTCAGTAATTTGTAATTTGGCATTTTTTCCGCATGATAAATCACAATATTTGTCGGTAAGAAACTAGCGCTCTTCCTGCCACTCCGCAAAAGGGCGACTTTATTGACGGATATAAACATTCTACTGAAACATCTTCACAACGCCATTTTTGCTTTATTGAAAGCAAACGCGGCTCCCATCTGACGCACAGCTTTCTCATCATTAAATCTTCGATCAATACACTTCACCAGACAAACATCCAATACCATTTTGTGGCTTTCGTAACCGTGTCTGGACACTTCAATTGGTCGACAATTACTTTATTCGTCTTGGCAGCTCGTACCACCTCGTTTAAACTCTACTACCCAATATTTTACAGTCGTAAACGAAGGAGCAGACCCCCAGAGTAGAATCTAGCTTAGCTGTAATATTGGCTGGAATGAGGCCTTTCAAATGGAAATATTGATTTACATAACGGTGACCAATTTTTTCCATGTTTACGAATTCACTGAAATCGTTTACTTTAAAAATACTAAACAATGTTGCACCTTGAAACATAAAACATATACTTTATAAGGTTGCCACTTTTCACCAAAATAATTTTGTTTTCATACTGGTCAAATCTCCTGACTGAAATTTCTGTACTGTAGTTCTTCAAAAGAAGTGTTAATAAATATTCAGTCATAAGCAACAAAATAAAAATTGAGGTTAAATTTTCCGAAATTGTAACAGTAACAAGCCTTTATTATCACTTCAATGACAGTTTCTGAAGGAATCCGCTTCAGTTCATATTTAACATTACAGCAAATAACTCATTTTAAACAGTTTTCCATTGCATAATCAACTATATGAACTGTTTTTACAGAATGATGGTATTGAGAAATTTATAATAGCTTTCACAAAAGAGTAAAATTATATGAATATACACATGAAAATTCGAACAACAACAAAAAACTAGGAAAGTGTTAAAAGTAACAAAGAACAGTTTCAAAAGGCTTCAAAGACGACGAAAAAGCATTCTTATTCCATTGAATTTTTCTCTGAATTTTCATAACTGTCTTAAAATGAATGAGATGAAAAGGAATCGAAAAGAAAAGTTCAAAAAACGGTTTAAAAAGAAATTGGGCTTCTGCTGGATCAACCGAAACAAGTTCTCGGAAGCACAACGATTACACAACAGCTAGAAAATTTTACGCAAGTATGGACATGATGGCTTATGTAACTGGAATTGAGTTCAAAGTTTGTTTTCCATAACGGAGTATCTTTATCAGTTTAAAAACAAAGATTAAAAAAAGAATAGATATCCAAACACAAGCAAGTTTTCTACAAGGAACAAAAACATACTTTTGATTAACGTGCTGTTAATGCTGTCAATTTCATAAATTTTATCACAGGCATGGTATATCAGCACTAGACTTAAAAATTGTACAGCCATCAGAAATTATTGGTTTGTTTGAAAAATTACTTTTTGCAAAGTTTTATGTACCGAGTGTGTGGTTAAATCTAAAATATTAATTTAAAACTTTTTATTGCAATTAGGTGGCAAGTTTCAAGAAGTTATTTTAAATAAGAGCCAAGTACAAGGTGTACAATAAATTCTGTAATGTAGCATGTTTTGACTTATAAATGCCCAAAGCGCCCAATCACCCATAGTTGTACCAATAATTGCTTTTAAATTATTTTTGAACGTCACTTTATTAAACAAGTTTTACCATTCCCGGCTTTTTTGAGGCTTAAATAAAAATTTGAAAACTGAGTAGACAATAAAGGTTTCGAAAGAATTCCAACGAGTTTAAACAGTTCCTTTCTTCAAGTGTTCCTTTTACCAGGGAAACTGCAGCATATCAATTCTAAGCACACACATTGCGACGTTAATGACGCGTCGTTTGAAAAATATTTGTAATTTGCCACTGTTCGCCAATGCAATGTCCCAAACTTCGTTGGGACAAACTGCGCTTTTTGTTTATACCTAATACGATTTAATTTTTAAATAAAACACAGATATTTAAAAAAAAAATCGTGAAATCGTGAAAATAATAAAATCGTGATTTATTATATCGTAAAGTAGACAGAATGAGGTTATGTATGGAAGAACATATTGGCGGCTTTGCTGGCACACAGGCGATCTTTTAATGAAATTTTCAATGACCGTTTTGCATAAATGCTGCGATATTTCATTAATGCATCGTCCAATTTCCTCTTTTAAGACTTGATTCGTCGTCGGCTTATTCGCGTAAACCATCGACTTCAAAAACCCCCAAAGAAAAAAGTGTAATGGTGTTAAATCGCACGATCAAGGCGGCCAATTCTGGTCTCCTAAACGCGAAATAACACGACCGGGAAATGACCGATGCAGCAATTGAATTGTTTCTCTGGCTGTATGACATGTGGCGCCGTCTTGTTGAAACCACATGCCCTTCACATTCATTTCTTCAATTCTAGGCACGAAAAAGCTGGTTATCATTTCACGATACCGAACACCATTGACTGTTTGCGCTTGACATGCCTCATTTTCATAAAAAAAGGTCCAATGATTCCTGCAGCCCAAAATCCACACCACACAGTGACACGTTGAGGATGCATTTGCTTCTCGTGAATCACTCGAGGATTTTCCTCACCCAAAATGCGACAATTCTGCCTATTGACGAATCCATCAAGATGGAAATGAGCCTCGTAACCGAAGATGATTTTATCGGCAAAATCAGCATTTTCATGTTGTCTCTCCAATACCCAATTAACGAACTTCCTTCGCTGTCCATGGTCAGCTGGCTTCAGTTCCTGAGTCAATTGAACTTTGTATGCATGAAGATGCAAATCTTTCGTCAAAATTCACTGCATAGTGGATTTGGAGACACCAATTTGTTGAGGTCGGTGTCGAATTGAGGTGGATGGAGTTTGAGCGACATCATCACGTACAGCTGCAGCATTTTCGGTCGATCGACCTGGTCGAATGCGCGTTGTTGTCTTTACATCACTAACAGACCCAGTTTTGGTAAATTTATCCATTAATCTCTTAACAGTTGACTCTTTTGGAGCATTATTGTGACCCCAAATTGATCGCAAATTGCGAGCTGTAGCCGCAGAACTTTCACCATTTTGGTAAAACAATTTCACAATGTTAATGCGTTGTTCATTCGTGCAGAGCTCCATTTTTACCAACCTCGTACCTTCTACTAGCAAACAATAATAATTGTTCAAATATCAAACAATGACACTTCGAATGGCGCCAAATTTAAATTTTGCGTTCTTGTTGGGACACCCTTTATTTGAAAGTGTCACTTGTACATGAATTGCAATGTTTTGCGAAAAATTGGAACCGGGAGAAAGGAAGGAGTGGGAATAAACTACAACGTGGTGTTATTTAATTCCGTTAATATAAGATGATATTACATAATTTTTGTTTAGTGAATAAAAAAAGGACTGAGATATGGACTCTTTCTTTCCAACTTTATGTAGAGCTGCAGAAAAATGATTGTATTTCGGCGCCTACTTACTTGTGAATATCAGCTATAATAAGCTATTTAGCTTAACTTAAAGTTCGTAGCAAAAATTCTTTTTTTTTTCTTTTTTGATTCATTCATATCATTTTTCATATAAAACATTATAACAATTAATACTTTTAACACATTTGATATTTACATGAAGTAAAATTAAAGAACGGTTTACTTGACCTGTTTTCTAATTTGATGTAATTAACAAATTAACCCGATTAACCAAATTCGGGATTGACAGTTAATTAATTAATCATGCATTTAGATTAACCATATTTACAATTAAGTGATTAATGATAATGACGATAATTTGTTTAATCCAACACATTCTATATTCTTTACATTTTACATTCTGTACCACTCAAAGTTCTAATATATATATTTGTTTTCTTTTTGTTGCTTGGACATTTCATTCTTATGGTTCACGTATAAAAAATAATAACAAATGTAATAAATTAAGTATGAGTAATCAACATTTAAATTATTCGATTAATCATAGATCTAAATAATCAGAACTTATGATTATTCAATAAACTGATTAGGCGAAATCGCACATTTCTTTGCAATAAAGTATTCATCTTAAGGAATAAAAATATATACAAACTGTAACCATTTTTAATTCGTACACTTTGCATTTTCATCATAATGTAATTTTTAGTAGCTATTATTTGTGAAATGACGGCAACTTTTCAAAGTGCTTATACGTTTCTAAAAAGTTGTTTATTTCTGTTTTATTATCTTTAACGTCATGTATAAAATATAGCAAAAATTATAAAAAATATTGTGTATATTAAAATTATGTAGGAACAAATAATTAAAATATATTGCAAAAGCAAGAATATTAATAAATAAAACTCTCGAGCTGGGATACACAGAATATGAAGAAGAAAGAGGCATAAATTACATTCCTCTCCTTGTTGGTTTCATTATTTTGTGTACGAAGGCACATGACAATCCAATTTCTCAAAAAATTCGTCAATTAATTACTAATAGTTTTAATTCTGGAAAGTGCCATGGCGAATTATCGAGAGATATAAAGCTTCCCAGGTCGACAGTTTAAATTATTGTTCAAAACTACAAAAACAAAAAAAGGGAAATAACAATAATTGTGTTGCAAAAATTGGGGGAATTTCTAAAATCACCGTACATGGCAAACGAGCTTTGTTGGCTTACATAATAACAAATCATTGAAGCACTGATCAAGGAATTGCATCAAATTGGTCAAGAAGTATTGGCAAATCAGTTAAATGTGAGTGGATGCGACATGTAATGAAAAACATTTGTTATTATTTTTACAAAGTAATAGTATGTCATTTCTAAAGGAGGATAACAACTCGGAGAATGTGAGTTCTTGTTCTAAGACCCAAAAAAAAAAAATCCCGTGTTTGCCATTCTACCAAAGAAAGAACAATTTGTTACGGGCAAAAGCCAAACGGGACTGGATGCACTGCCTCTGCATCATCATTATTTTTAGCGATGAAAATATATTTGATGTGTCTTTCAGGTATGATCGAAAAAGGACAACTCGAAAGTAAAAAGAGGCATACAATAGAGAAATGGAACGACAAAGTTTCTACCGAGTTTTGTAGTGTGGGGAAGCATGTCTGCAAAAGACGTAGGAGAGTTTGCATTTACAGGAACGATAAATGCTGAATAATTTAATTTCTGTAGCTTCAAGGTTAGGTAACTGCGGCGAATATGTCTCTTAGTAGGATGGCGCAACAGCACACTGCTGTGAAATCTAAAACTTGGCTTGAAGAAAGCAGTATTAATATTCTTAAGTAGCCCTCATCAGATCCTGACTTGCACCCAATAGAAGGTCACTGAGAACTAATTAAAAGAAGATTAAAAAATGGTCACATTGCACTTTAAGCGTTTTGAAGTGCAAAATCGAGGAAACTTGAAGCACCTAAATTTGATCAACTAATGGAAAAATCGAGTGGAAGTATTTAAAATAAAAAAATCCATGTTTTATAAAGCAAAATATGCCACTGCACCAATTAAAAGTGCTTAGAGCTTGTATCGTTTGATACGGCAAATATATAACACCCAAAGTTAAGAATACAACGCGTAAAATAAAATGTGACCGGATGTATGTCAAATTTTTTTAATTCTATTGAGCGATGTCCACCTGTCTCGCTAACTAACTGTTGCCAGCCAGCCACGGTAACTGCTGTAAGCCTTTATGAAACTTCCAAAAATTTTGGCGCAGCCGAGGATTGTAAATCGGCTACATCGTCCCAATCTTCCTGGACGACCATAACCTATTCTCAAACTTTAAGTGGATAAGAACATCACCTTTCTTGGTATGAACGTTGTGTTTGTGATATAATATACCCAGTGGACTATTTTTGGCCAGCAGAACTGGGGATGCGAACCATGAATACGAAGTTTCAGATATGTAAGCTCTTTGAAAGCACAATATTGTAATAACCAGAAAAGCGTTAAAGCAACTTCCACACCATAGGAAACCGTGAGCACGAATTTTTCTCAAATAGATGACTTTTTAAATTAAATCTAAATTTCAATAAATATGCATATATGTATGAGGTGTCTTTTTGTAAACTTTGGGTTAAAACTTAACCCAAACTGCGGAACCAGCCATCACAACCTCGTGTAGACTACAAATAAACATCCTAACTTTATACATGTACATGACAGCTGTGTAGGTGTTATAGCTGTTACATTCAGAAGGATACAACGATTTAGAAAACGTCAAGACTGACCAGAAAATACCCTGAATCGAAAACAGTCAACAGAATTGCATTTTTATTTGAATATTGCAAACAGTGAACCTACGTTGTGTTTGGATTAGATGTATATCGAAGGTTCAACAAAGCGCAACTTGAGAGTCCAATATCAATACGGCTGTATCAAGATGTGAATACCCTTTTCTGAAAACTCTGCAGGTGTTGCCATAACCAATGCAATGGGTAAAGTCTTATCACAAATTTTGGGAATTATTGAAACGCTCATCTTTGAGAGATATTTTCTGTTATTGCCAATCTTTGTAGTCTTTATAAGATAGAGAGCTACAACATGGTAACAACCACTACAAACACAAAACAAAAATAGGGATCGATTACAATGTCAAATATAAGTGTAAATAAAAGAACAGAATCTTAATATGGCAGAGAAATGTTATTTTCTTTCAAAACAGTTGATGCAATCTTGTCTCCCCTATTAATATGTACATCAGACAGCAGACCTATTTTGAGAATGGTATATGAAACAATGTACTGAATAAACCATATAATAAACCACATTTTTAATCGAGATATAATAATTGATAAACGAAAACCGAAAAAAATAATAATAAAACAATAATTTCCGAATAATGACACTATATTTTTAATTGTTATTCAGTATTTTTCAATTCTGCAGTAAATTCGTATAAAAAATAGAATACAAATATCTGATAAATTATCAATATTAATGAATAAAATAAGTACTCTGTTTCAAAACAGACGATATTTTCATAGAAGAATTATTGCCTTGAGGAATTGTCTCACGCATATACTCGTATTACATAAACATGTTACGATTTCCTATGATTTACTCTCTTCACTTTGGTAGACAGGCGACATTTTTAATTATGAAACCAGGTCCACAGGATTGAATGATCCGACTATGAAAGCAATAACGAATGCAATCAAATCGAGATGAATCAACCACCATATAACTACATATGTATATTGAAAGAACTGTGGTGAAGAATACTTCATTAGATATAAAAACGCTTTCGAACACTCTTACGTATTCCACTGGCATGACCGATTCATTACGTCTACGAGAAACTGTTCCAGGATTCCACTATAACCCAATGGGGGGAGATTGCAGCGAAAAGCTACCAAGAAAAAAAATCAAATAATGTAAAGTACATAAAAAACGCCAGATGTGGGTATTAAAAACCTCAAACTAAATCGCAACTTGCATAATGAACTGACCGACCTAACATACTATACTTCTGCTTCTATTGAATTTGTCAAGCAGCAAAGTGATAGCTGTATTGGAGGGTAGAAGAGCAAGTATTCCACTAAAAAAAGGCATAAGGATGAAAAAATGTGACCGAAACACTCAATTCTGGGACAAGTGGCGCTTGATGATGCAGCTTAACACGCATATACATGGTAAATTTCTGCCAAAGAGAGTGTACTGTGCAGCAAACCATTATTACTCAAACAAACCTACGGACACATGTGTGTAAAAGTCAACTTACTGCGATCAACAGAAGGTTTGAATAAGTGTGGTGTTTAGATGGTCTCGCCTTCATATGAAATCACATATGTACCAGTAATTGCGGTAATGGTCCAAGCGCCATCTAATCGGTTTTGAGATAGTTAAAGGCTTGCTTTTCATTGACATCTAAATAATCCAAATGGTACCAAGATGACTTTTTCGTGGTGAAAAAGATGGTCGTGGAATTTGAAGTTAAATTTGTCTACCAGATAGTACTATATTTTTTTACGATGGACAATTTCTTTAATCCCACCCCTTATTTCTTGATTTCCAAAAGTGAAGTCGTAATAGTGTACATTTTTACGTCGCAATACTCGTATGTGTGATAATACACTTATAAATTCGAATATGAAATAGTAATATAAAAAGACGCAACTTAACAATTCTACAAATATAATATCGAATATATTATAACGTAAAAATATTAGCTGTTCAGATTTCAATGTTGCAACTCAATACAAGAAAAGCAGACAATGGCGCTAAATTTTTTCACAAGCAAACATCGTGTCGAATTTTTTCCTTGTAAAAGGAACATGGCACTTGGCTTAATCAAGAAAATGCCGCTAGGAAATCGAAAAAAAAATTAAGAACTTGAAATTGTTTTGATTGTTCGACTTTGAATTTACGAACTTACATTCGCCACTTTCAAAATTAACGAAATTGCAAACGAGTTCATTTATGTGGTCTAATACACATTATATTATATTACGGATTACTGAAAAAGTTTCCCACGTATGTTTTTAGAATTAATAATATATTCTAGTGTTTCCCCTTTTTTTAGAATCCAGTACTTCAAATTTACCGTTTTCATCCGGTCAGATTTTGTAAAATATTTGTTATATGTCTTTAGGAAATCTGTTGCATATTAAACTTAGGGACTGAATGGCCTTTGCTATTGTTTCTTATCTGCTTATTAAATTTTTAAATTCCTTTAAATAAATAAATTCCTTTGCTACTTACTTTCAAAATAAGAATGAAGAGTACTGCTGAACGCCAATCACATAAATACAAAATTCTACGAAATTGGTTTTATGAAATAGAAGATCGTAACGGATTTAGAAATACGAAATATGTACGTGATTCATTCCTTTTGATTTTGAACTTGCATCACTATCATAATTATTCTCATTGTCACCGCCGCATTCGTTTATTAAATATGCACCAAGCCTAATATTCCAATTTCCGGATTGTGACACGTTATCAAATTTAGCATCTGTGAAAATGAGGTGTGTAATATATAAAATATATATTAAAATAATGAATAAAATAGTAAATGTTGTCGAAAAGGCCTGGTAAATTGCAATAAAATAAACAAAATGTTAACCACTGATTTTCACTAAATCGATCAATTTTTAGGTGTAGTTTCTAATGCAGCCTATTGTCATTTACAGGACCAAATACATCAAGTAAAATTGAATAAAAGGTATAGATCTAAGAATATACGAGTTAAAGTAGATAATTCACATGGAAATTACTAGAGAGTGGCGGTTACCTTCAAAGCTGTTGTGAAGTGTAACTGTAGTTTATAAATATAAGGCACGACTAGCTAACATTTTATTTTCGATAAGTCGGTAAATTAAGTTTATGTGTGTTAAATCTGATTGAATTCACTACAATTTCTTAAAATGTATGAAGCCACAAATATGTCGCTGAAATCGGTCATAAAAGTGAGAGGCACTAGAAGGAGTTTGAATTTCTGTTCGTTTTTTCTCATATTTCATAGACAATTACAAACAACTACCGTGGACAAGGAAGGCTACTGTGGCCTACTAATTTGTAATTATTGAAGAAAGATTGAATTTCGGAAATTGACAAAATTGTATGAAAAATACCACATGAGGTAGAGCAGTGCGATGCAATTTCATTATGATATCTTACAAAAAGATATGCGTCTAATAATATATGGGTTAAATCGGTAGTTTGGGAGATACCAGAAAGGGATTGGTCGATTTTTTTTAACTATTCCTAAGCATTACAAACTAATTGAACGGACAAAAATGTAAGTTTCTGCAGCCTAACAATGAAGAATTACGCGTGTATGAGAGGTACCAGAAGTGGGTAGATATAGAAGTTTAGGTAGAGGTTTTTGGAAGTTTCAAAAATAATTATGGCATACGTTTCCATGTGCAGCCAACTAGTCTACCAGCCACACAGACGGACATCACTCAGTCTACTTGAAAAGTCAAGAAACACATTTGGTCAAAAGATACTCTGACTTTAAATACTTTCTGGGGTGTTACACATTCGCCGTATGATACATAATAAAGATTCTATCGGTGAAAAAAGTTACTACTTCATAACTCCACAATCTTGAATTTCCATATAAGAGTACCTGCAAAAACCTTTTGCAAATGTGCTTTTTTTTAAGAGTCTAAAGACGCATTTCCCGTGCATGACTAAATTTTTACTTGTGAGGCTATAATGGCTTGAGCAGCTGAAATAATCCAGTACTCCTTTTATCCTTCTATTTAAGGATTTTGTTCAAATTGATAATGATTTTTTATAACATTTTCGTGAAATCTTACATATATCGAAATTTTTTTCTTCACAAATTCGATTGTAGGATGTGATATGTCCTTGAAAACCCGCGTGCAATTAAAACAATGGTACTTAGTTGGTTAAATCAAATGTTATTTTAAATAACTCTATATGTTCACGAGAGGTTCACCTAACTGTAGATTTATTAGCTAGAGAACTAAATGCGAGTAAAAGCATACTAAAAGTTATAAAAATATTAGAAGTAATTTTTTTCTTTTTTTTTTTTGCGTCGAATATTACTATTTTTTGGTCAAAATAATTGTGTGGAATGTGCTTAGTATCGTAAGTCATTAACTCTTTTGAACCTATCACATCATCATATTTAGCCAGTTTAGTGCCCTAAGATTGGACATAGGCTGCATTTATTCTCTAGTTCAGGTATTTGCAGTATAGTTTGCCATGTTTAAGGAATTTCTACCTTGAAGTTGATTCACTCGGTCAATGTAATAGATGCGGAAATTGCACTGGATTACGTTGAAACATTCACAAACATTCTTTGAAAACTGGTCTGGTAACTGGTCGAAGTTATTGAAATCTCAAACAAAATGTATGCAAAACTCGAATAACTATGAAACGCCTGGTCTTTGACTCTGTAGTAGCAGCTTCAATGTACATGCCGAACGAGGTACATAATAAATGAATGACTTCACTTAACCACCCATACCCTTCATGTACGTATGATTGATTACTGTACAGAACTTTTGTTTTCATTTTGGAAAAAATGGAATGATTCTTCGCCTTAATCGTCTGTATAAAAGTAGCAACGTGATGGATTTGATAATGAAATAAATTAAAACTTGCCAAAAATTTTTTGACATAATAAATTTAATTTGATAACCTTAAATCAAAAGTTCCGACTAAAAGTTCCGATGTTTTGAAAAAAAAAACAATAATTTTATAATAATACTTTTTGAATGCTGCCAGCGGCTTGTTCTCAAAAAAAAAAAAAAAAAAAAAAAAATAAAATAAATAAATAAAAATAAAATTGTCACGGACGATTTTTCAATAAAATTATACCTGATACATTTAGTCGACTCAGAATGCCACAACGAAAATAGTTTTATTGCTTTAAATATTACTGAAGTGGCGCTTAATTTTTTGGTGTTACAACATTTTATGCGGAATTTCAACACCTTTTGCGTTTTCATAATTGCCGTACCGTTGCTTTTGAATATCGCGGCGGTTCCACTGCGGGATTATCCACATTGGGGTTTCAAAATCTTCCAAAGTGGTCGCATTGACGAACTTAGGTTTTGTTTAATAGTTTGTTTCTTACAAGCAAAACGTGCATTGCTCGATAGATTAGATACTTTAGAGATTATTATAAGCAAAAATAAATGTTATTGTAATTCGTTCTAATATTATAAAAATATGGTAAGTTATTTCAATTATTGCAAAAATCAATTATTGTAATCTTGTCGCTTTTCTCTTTGTATTGCAAACATCCATTTTAGTTTAGTGTGAATCGCAAATGTTTTCTTGTAAATGTGTATATGTATGAGTAGTACGTGTGAAAAAATGCGAGATTGTCAGTGCCTCTCCAGAGTTGCTTCCTACTTTTAGCACTTTTTTAAATGCATTTTAGTGGGCTCTTGGTGAAAACGGAGCATTTCGTAAGTACGGTTTTCTCAGTGCAGAAAAGCTATTTTTGGACTCCTTTGCAGGAACTGTAAGTAAATTAAGGAAATTAGTATTAAAGCAAGGGGTACACAAACCTCACACGAAGGTAGAGATAAATATATGTATACAATTTCTGTAAGGTGATTTTTTAAGATTTAAGTTTTCAGATGAAAAGTGTACGGCATACTCTGCCATTTCATCCTGGAAAGACTAACGAACGAGCAGCGATTGCAAATCGTTGAAATTTATTATCAAAATTCGAGCTCTGTGACAAATGTGCATCGTTTGATGCGACCATTTTATCGTACCAAATTTACATAAAACCATCGACTCGCATGCGTAAAGTGCGTACCGAAGAAAATATTGCAGCCGTAGCGACCAGTGTTAAAGATGATCGTGAAATGTCAATTCGTCGCCGTTTTTAGCGATTGGGCTGTTATTCAGCCGCAAGGATGACATTGGTTTCATCAGGACGGTGCAACATGCCACTTTGCTCGTGAAACAATGGATATGTTGAGGGATGAATTTCGTGAGCAGCTTATCTCTCGATTTGGCGCCCAAGATCTTACGATTTAACAACTCTTGATTATTTCTTGTAGGGTTATGTAAAGTCGTTATTCTATGTGGACAAGCCGAACACTATTGAAGCCTTACAGGATGACATCACACGCGTTATTTGGGGAATACTGGCCGAAATGCTCAAAAAAGTGACGAAAAATTGGACCTTCCGGGTGGACATTTTGAGACGGAGCCGCGGACAACATTTACAAGCGTGTAAAGTTCTAACCGACTTAATTTATTTCTGCATAGACACATTTCCGAAGCAAGCTCTGTCGCTTCATATTGTAATTTGGAGATGAGGAACGAAGAAAACTTAGTTTAAATAAAATTTTCTTACGATTGCAAATGACTTTTCTTCGAAGTTTTCTTAAACTCATTCGAAAATAATAAATTTTTATGAAGACTTTTTCACAGCTTGCGAAAGCAATTGCACGTAATTGAACACTCTCGATGACGCCTGCGCGACGACGTTATTCGTTGTTGCCTGTTGGATTGCATCGAGGCTTCTTCAATTATCATTCGATTGCTTTCCTTTAAGTAAACCAAATTTATTGCTTTCGTTTTGTAAATTTCGGGCCCTGCCTGGTATTGCCATCAAAACTTTGCTTACTGAAAACATTGGGTATTTCAATACTCAACGTCACACTTCAGAGATAAACGTGAAAATCACTGCATAAATTGCAAAAAAGGAAGATTAAAATTTTTAAGGTAATCCAATAAACCAATCCCATCCAGTTTTGCAGCAGTTATCTTGTTTACCATCCAGCCACACAGGGGGACGTTATAAGGTAGTAATATTTAAGGGTATGCAATTTCTATATCCGAAATCTCTACAGAGAAATGTTGAAATATTTATGTCCCCTGATAAAGACACGATAAGTCGGAAAAGTTATGAAAGTGTTGGAAAAATCCACAAATTTCTCCAAAATACAATAATGAATTTCAATACTCTGTCTCCACGCCCAAACATAGAGAATTGTAATTGGCGTTAAAAAGGATTTAGCTGCAATAATTCATACGTTTTCTATATGCTATGATATGTACTATAAATTTGCTACTATAACAAAGAATTATGTAATTATAATACAATAAAGTATTAACGCAAAATAATTGGATATTTTACATCCATATATGTGCACTTTTACACATGTGTGTACATGTGCAAAACGAAATCAAGTTCTTTCCGCAAGCATGCATATAGACGGAAAGACAAACCGGTATGCTTGCAAATACACGTACATAAAAATGGATGCCACTTTTACGAGCAGGAGTTGAACTGTAGCCACTTTGAAATTTTTCAATACCACTTGCACTTGTTAGCTATGGCAGTGGGGTTTAGTGGCGACGTGGCACTGGTGTTAACTCTTGAAATGTTGACATAGTCTGAAAGGATGCGAAACCTAACACAGTGTCGTAATAAGGGGATGTGGGAAACATCCTTAGATAGTTGTCGTCAATGGCTTTAACCACTATAACAAATTTAGATAGAGAGCGTGATCAATTTGACCTAAATTCGGTAGGATGTGTTTGTTAGAGGAATATACGAAGTTGATTAAAAAATTATACGTTCTCATGTATGTACAATCGTAATGTTTGAATTTTAATTGTATTTCTCAATTATTCATGTTATTCATGTTCTACAAGCGCAACTTGTAAGTCATAATTAAATCAAGAATCTTCGAACCAGATTCACAAAAAAAAACTTCGTATCGAAAGTTATAGGAACACTGTAAAATTTACAATGAAATAGATTATTTTTCATATAATAAAACCGAATGTTAAAACACTGATTGCGTTGATGTTTTATATCTAATATTAACGTATATAACAGGAAAAAGTTTGCAAATAACTAGATCGTTCTCGAAGTCTTGTTGATTGCCTAACAATTAACGCTTGCCTCGATTATGTTTCATGAGTTTGTAAGTCAATTGTGCGATGTCCGCATGTCTGGCTAGCTGACTGGCTGGTAGGCACAATAACTGTTGTAAATCTACATGAAACTTCTTAAAACTTAGCACAGTCTAACATTTTGTCAGATCGTACCCGTGAGTTTGCGAATAGACTATATCGGCACATTGGTTCTGGTACTTCCCCAAAAAAATGGAACTATTTCCGGAAATTAATTTTCTTCTCTGTAACGTCAAATTCGTACACTGAATATTAAAACTCACAGAAATTGATTGAAAAGCCACGCCCCTGTTGTTGGCCTGTGTAAATTGCAATTAACAATATAACCCTCTGCCACCGTTTGGGAGCCATTTAGACATCCATGTTTTATTTCAGACTTGCACAAAATTAATTTGGTTGCAAAGAATACCTTATAATTCTGTATTATCGAATAATTTTAATCATACATTAGTTTGTGTGCAGTCCAATAACAATTTTTTTTACTTGCTGTACATAAAACCCTGCTGAATATGCTGAAATAAACATATTATAAGACCATCTAAAAATATTATATGCTTGTGGTTCTTAAATACAAAGGTATCTACAACGTGAAATGAAACACCTTCTGTTGGGCTAAATCCAAAACTGTTTTAATGGTATTTTTGGGAATTTCAAGGACATTTTATGGTTATGGGAGCTAGATTGCTACAAAAAATAAGATAACTTCTCGTTTTAAAGCGCAACAAAAATGGCCCTACGGAAACTTATATTTAAAGTAGTGGCCCAGAATCATCCTGAGGTGTGCAACCAACAACAATAGTTTCCATTTGCATCGCTTCATGTAAAGGATGGCGCATAAGTAACGTTAACCGCGGCTATATTGAATGCGTTCTTGTGCATCATTTGGTTTTAACACGTGAACCAATTGCATCTTATATGGGAAAAGATGTAACATATGTAAAATTCTTTGCAAAGACCGCATAGACATCTCTAACTACTGAGAGCGTCGCCTGGTGGACGTTTCGGGGTTTTCCTCAACACATGCTTGCTCTCGGGCAATGGTCACTTAATTTCGAACTGCACGAGGTCTTCCAGCAGGCGGAAGATCACAGGCAGCCCCTTGTTGTCCAAAACGCTGAGCCAGTCGGTAAATTGATGGTCTGCTAGGAGCATTTCGACGTGAAAGAAATTTCGATATGATCTGAATAATCGAATGCTGACTTTCAAAGTAAAATTGAATAACTTTGGTTCATTGTTCTGTGCTGAGCCTTTCCATCATAAAATTCACAAGTATTATTTAGTAAATTCTTTAAAGAGACGAAAGAAAAGACTTAAACAAAAAATGTATTCACTGACCAAATCTTAGCGTTATTTATGCGCCACCCTATATATACAGTTAAAGACAGTATAAAATAACTAATGACGCTTAAATCTCAGTACGCCACTACAACGTTTTTATGTGTTCATGCAGTAGTGTGAGTGGTGCCGAAATGGGCTTTGTTCTTATGAAATGATATGTAACTTCACTCCTTTCGGGTGAAAGCATAAAAATGATCTCAATTTAAGCGCAGTAAAAGAAGCAACATTTTAAATTTATGAAGTTATACGTTGGGGGAAATATAGAGGGATCACCGATTTGGGCAAAATCTGCTAATTTGTATGTGGGTACGCTAAAGTTTGTGGCAGTGTAGTTTACTTCCACTCGCAGTGCTAAACGCCTGATGCGTGATCAATTATGCTGAATATAGTAAAATTAAGTGAAAAAATATGAACGTTGGAACGTATTAGCTAAAAAAAAGTTTATTTACATGAATATTTCGTCGATTTTTTCACATTTTGACCAGTGTTATAACGCGATATTATTGATGAGAATATTTATAACTTCAGGCGATGAATTTTGATAAATCGGTCAATTTCTGCGGGAAGTAATAGAACGATCTTGACAGTGTCGTCAATTTTCTATTGGTTGGAGGTACTGAAAGCGAATGATTGCCTGATCGATTTTCTCCGCTTGTATGGAGAAATACAACATATAATGAATATAATTTCGCAAATCGAGTTGGGGATTGTTAATGGGCTATATCGATTCTCCCTTATGGTTCTAGCCAGGCAAATTTACTGATTTTATAAAATTCGCTACGGAAACTCTTTTATCTTTGGAAGCTAGTAAGACAGAGAGAAGAAAATGGGCAAAACTGGTATCGTCACCAATTTTAGTCTACTGCTGTTGATATTTAGAAATTCATGCATTTACGTGGAAATAACAGGGGATAAAGTGCTACTATTTAGCGAAACAAACGGCTGATGTTGGAATTACCAGAATTAATGTGAACATCCCCCTGACATAAGCACGTAATAGAAATGCGTTTTCCGAAACTTTACGGGATAAAACAGTTAAGAAAGGGCGCAGCGGGCAGTGGGAACAGTGAAACCACGTTGAAAATTTGTGGAAAACGCACCTTCAGGAAACAAGCGTTGAAAAGGACGTGAAAAATTGTACCATTGACTAACAAATGGCTAAAGCTGAAATCGTCACGTTTAAGAAAGACATTCTTTTTACGGAGAAGTTGCGCAATAGAAAGGAATTTGTAGGATATAAACAAGAGATAAATGGGCGTGAAAAGTACTGGGCTTAACCTGAAGTTAAAATCATGAAATTAGAAGTGTGAATTCAATCATAGTCAACAAGGTACTTTAATATTAGAATTTTTAGGGAGTGGAACGAGAAATAAAAAAACAAAAGTTCATTATCTTGCATCATCTGAAAAACGTATTCATTCAGTGAACTTACACGTATTCTATTTTTAACTCACTGCCATATGTACGGTAGCTGCGTGCTCCAATTTTCGTACCAAGGCCGGCCGCGGAAAGGGAATTATGTGGGCTAAAAATTATATCAAATAGTAGAGAATATGACTTACATATATAAGTATTCACTACCCTGATTTTCAAGACGTGTATTAAAGTTTGATTACTTTTGCTTATTGAAATTTGTTTGAAACTAGGCGTTAGTGGCTCAGCTTTTTGTTTCATCGTTTAATCTTGAAAACATAGAATCAACCAATGATATATCGATATTAGTAGTTGTATCTTCACATTCAATTTTCAAATTTTTTCTCTCTTTAAATTTGAGGATAATGTTTTTTTGCCTGATCGTAGGTTCACTCCCTGGTATAGTCACCTATCATTGTTTGGGCTGAAGTCACCTCGAGGTCACTCCGAGTAGTCACGCAATCGACAAATGCTTCTCAAACTGTGAAGTTCTAAATCGTCGTTGGGTGTATCTTAAGATATTATACGTGTAATCTCACTGTATGTGGAAAATTTTCCAGATCTCATTTGTGAAATGCAATGGAAATTATTTTATTTCTCTTTTTAACATATATATTTATGAATCAAAAATATCCTTATTTTTACCGTTAATTTATTGCATTCCTTTTTTTTTCTTTTTTTGGGGTCTCAAATTATTCGCATTCATTATAAAATATTATCAAACTAATCTTCACAGCGAAAAAGTCAAACACAATGTTCACAGAATGTACGAGTATACCATAATTTCAGGGACCAAAAATTCCAATGTAAGGGACGGATTTGATGCCGTTGTCATCAGAGATAAGTAATCAAAGATCATATGGCTCAACGTTGAACTCCTTTTGTTCGATACTGCAAGTGTTAATCAATTTAGTCAATTTGCTGTTGCCCTTAATCAACATAATGAAGTTCAATACAGTCAATTTTTGCATATCTTTGAAATTAAACTGGATTTTAATGTTGTTATACAATTTTGTAATTGAAACTAATATTCCGTGTGGTTTCTGCGTTTTCAATTAATGTTGATTATACCGTTTTTAGTTGTTAACTAAAACGTCTGTTATTTCATTTACCTCTTATGTTCGTTTGTGAGTAACTTAATCAATTATAATATAATTAAGTTGATATATTTTTAGTCAGCATTTATTATTACCTTCAGCTATTGAATTGAATTTCGGTAGTACATTTCTTGTATCAAATGTAGTTGTTTGTATGTTGAATGAGCTGACGTGAATAGCATCGGCAAAGATCGAAAAATATTACTTGCGTATTGAGCATCAACCGTTTCATGTTTCCACTCACACTTGTTGTCACAACCAATCTAGGACCAAGTAACCTGTTCTGTTTGATAGGAAAAAGAAAACTGCGCACAATGACCCACATTATACCTCAAAAATCTTGGAATTCATTGTTCAGATTTTTTTGTGAGTGACCGAAAAGAGGAAAAACTGCTTAATTACAATTATTAATTATACCGCCTACGGCTGCTTAGCCTTTTAGCTCTTTTTTTGTTCGCCTAACTTTGGTATCCCTTCAGAACAACGTGACTTTTAGTGTTTGAAATTTTCTTGTCTTTCCTGTTTTTGTCTCATTCAGTGCTTTCCAACACCACTTGCTGTATTTCTTGACCGTGTTACATCGTCGACATTTCTGCTTTTTTACATTTTCTTGTTGTCCATATTATCATTTCTTTATTTTCTTTCGTCCGGTATTCGTTATTGTTTTTTTAATTTGTATACCGTTATTTGTTCTTTTTTATAACATTTTCCATGCGCCCCACTCCGTTTCGCTAGTCCTTTCTCCTCGTAATTGAGTATTTTTTTGGTTCTGCCTTCGCTTCAAATCATCAATTCTCAACTGTTAAAATACAACATTAATTAGGCCCTTTTCCGGAGTTTGGTGTCTATGCGGATCTTTTTGGCGTATCCCTCAAAACTATAGAAGGGATTTTTCCTCTCAATGTGTCGTATTTTGGTCTTTGTAAGATTATCCTTTTTATTAGCATATTTTATGTTGACATTTTTGTAAGCTTCATTATCTTTGCTACGGAAGGCGGTGGTTGTATACATTTTAATGATTTTGTACATTATGACAAGGAATAATGTCAATCTTGGATATCAGCAAGTGGCTCCGCATAAAACAGAAATGAAGCCAAAAGACAGGACACAAAAAAACATGGTAATTTAAAAGATACAGTTTAAATTATGAAGGCAATTTTGTTATGGAACAAAATTAAATTAAATTGTAATAATAAAGTTCCTCAAGGAAATAACATGAAGTATTTAGAATTACATCTTCGTTGGAAGATCAGTTTATGGAAAAAATGGCTTTAATGCCCACATTCGCCAATACATTGCCGTAATCTGATATTTTGACACTTAACGCTGTATTTCATGCATTATGTTAATGGTACCTAATCAGTAATGGATAGAAGTTATTAAAATAAAACATTAAATAACTTTGCATTTAATGGGTTACCTGTACTAAATTTTAGCTACAGATTTTATGCAAACTATAAGTGCCACGAACGGTGGCTCTAATAAACATTTCCATATTCCACATCGTGTATGCCTTCCAGTTACTCAAAGATCTAAAGAACTAGTACAGAAATTTTAGTCAGGTGAACTTGGGTGCAGATACCATCATTCGAGATCATTTTACGTTGGCGCAAATGTGCGGTGCGCCACAACCGGAGTGATAAATCGTTGGGTTCTCACCAAAAAATGATGTGAACTAGTGCGCAATGGAAAAAGCAAAGTTATATAACTTAAAGAAGACTTCCGCTTAAAAATTAAAATAGACTAATGAGCGGTGCTCTAAGAGGTACGAAATGCAATACATTTTCATTCGCGGAAGAAAGATCACGAAGGTCATCGTGTACGCTAAATTGAACTGAATTTAACATAATTTAACTAAAAGTACAAACTTGTGGATGTGTGGGTTAGATTAGATAATTCGTATGGGAGGTACTAGACAACGAGAGGGTATGCAGTCGATATTTCAAAACTCTAGCATGCAATATAATTAACAAACTTTTACTGTACGAGTAGTCTACGAATTAAGGATTAAAGGGGAAAAGTAAATGTTGACAAAGAGCTTAGGTCGAATGGGCAATGCGGTTAATTTTTATTCTTATAACTAAGTTCACGAAGCACATGAATTCAGAATAATTGCATAAACACATAAAGCTAAGAATATCTGTTTGAAGTCGGTCATTTGTACAGAAGGGACGAGATGACTAAGTCGAGTTTTCTTGTCTTTCATCAAGTTTATAAATTCGCACAACTAACAAAAAATTAAGTTGCTGGAATCTATGAAATATGAGTTACAGGGAAAAAATTAAATTGCAGAATACTTGCATCGTATTGTATCGTTCACCCTCTGGCCTAATTTGGCTCAATGTAGTGCAGTTGGATAAAATATATGAACCTAAGAATATTTCGATTAAATCGATCATTTGCATGGAGACGATCAAGATTAAAAGGTCTTTAAACACATTTTGCCAAAAGGTACTTCTTATTTTCCTTCTGAGTGTTATAATTTTCTCGAATCAAGTGCTTTAACCTTCTTTCCTTCGGGTAGAAGTATGAAAATATTTGACCAGCCGCCAACTGCAACTACATAAAAATTAAATCTTTGCTTTTGGCCACACCTTGTTAAGACAAATCGAAGATATACTTACTTAAGCAACTACAACGACGTTTTTATATATCATGTGTCGTATGTAAGAAAGGTTTCCAAACATCGCCCTCATTTGCGTCGTACATTGAGTTTATCGTCGCAGGCTTTTCGTATTGAAATATTTAATTTCAAAAGCATAAAATGATACAGCCAGTGCTATAGCTTTGCCGTGTCGTGCGTAACTTAGCTACAACCAAATGGTTTTTCGAGTCTCTACTAGTACCACGGATCAAATGACCAGCCACGACATACAGTGGGTGGTTTTGGATAAATGTAATGAAAATAAATCTGTAGTTTCTAAACGTGTGGCCCAATTTTGACGAAATTTCATATATTTCGTATGGCTACAGCTTATAATTCTAAAGCCCCACAATGCCTCAAAACGCCTCGAGAATTTGAAATTTTTAAACGATAGAAATTCTTACATTTATATGCAATTTTACCTGTATGTATTCCATTAGTTGAGAATTTCAAAAAAACATTGCTTTGCATATGTTTTATCCGTTGAGCTGTAGGAGATATTTGACTTTTTAAATAAACATTTTTGTTTTTTTTCCTACATTAGTTCACTTTTTTGCTAATAGCGGAAAAAATGTTTCCCAATTTTTTTTTTTTTGAATTTTTTTTTGTTGTGTTAGTGCAACATTCTAAGTATTTAAAAAAAGAAGCTCTTAGTCAAAAGTTATAAGTAACTAAAGAAAGTCGATTTTTCGCCTTCGAAAAAAGTGCCTACATTCCTTTATAATTAGAAATAAAATTTGTTAAGGAAAGTATAACATATTTATATTTTTTTTGAAAAGTGCAATCATAACGGTAACTTTACTTTTGTAAAGTAAAAATTGTTTCAAAATTTTAATTTTGAAAGAACCTACCGAATAGGATTTATTTTTAATAGAAATGTAAACACCACTGGTATCAAAAAGAAGGCAACCTGTTTTTTATGGCCTGATGTGGTGTGAATAATTCTGCAACGGAAATTCTTCGCCCGCCTCAGCAAAAAAAAAAAACTAAAAAGTCCCATTTTTAGGATTTTTTGAAATTTTTTTGCGAAGTATGGGATTTCTAATACAAAATCTCTATTTTCCTTTCAATTTAGCACTCACCACCTAAATTTCTCTACCAAATTCGGTATAAACATGATGTTTATACTACCTATAATTTTTTTTTATACTTGTTAAAAATGAATCCAAAAAGGATAAGCAACTGTTTAATGAACGTACTTAATGTAACATTAAATCAAATTGTGCTTTATGTTAACATTTTGTTCATATATGGGCTAAACTTATTGTGAAATGTTAATAAGAAAAATGTCAAATAATATTTAAAGAAAGCCACAAATTTCACTTGTAATGGAGATAATATGAAATTTCTGTTACTTTGCACAGCTCAAGCGGTAAACTTCACAGTTTTCCCAAATATATTTACATTGAATTAAAATTAATTTTTTAATTGATTTTATTTCTAAAACTACAAACAAGTAATTTCTCAAATCTCTTGAGAAATTATTTGATTAAAGTCATCCTAACATTCATCAGCAGGTCGACTTGCCTTCACAGCTGTACAAGAAGATTACCTCAATCCCAAATTACAGTCCACAGCCCACTCTATAAATTTCCAACAGGGTGCAGTGTCGATCATCACAGCAAATTGATTACAGCAATAACAACAACACCCCATTTGCCCAAGCTGCATTCAATCATCTTCTTTATCTGCTTTTATTCAAATTGCACAGGATTTCGTTCATCGTTACATTTTTACGATAACTCAGTTGAAACCATTTCTTCTAATCTCTAGGTTTTAGGCCGCAGAAGGTTGCGCTAAATATAATGCATACTACACAGTTTGAAAGAATATTTTGGCATTAAAATCTCTCAGAACAATTTTAATGTCATGGCCAAGTGAGTGGTCATATATGCACAAGTTAGTGTGAAAAAAAATAGTTCGTCTTGTTGCGGATTGCGACAATACGGTAACTTGAAGAACTAAATTACTGGACAAAGTGTCTAAGTCAGCATGCTATCTGTTGTGAAAGTTACAGTGTACTCGTATCCTTGCTCTATGCATCCCACATTTTGGATCGCGGTGATGCCAGCTTTATACATATTTGTCAAAGACATCATTGGATTGAATAGACCCACTTTCTCCATAGGTGAGTTCTGTCACTTCATGTGTGTATTCTTAAATCATGGCTCCGTTATTTAATTTCTTTAAATTTAGTAAAGACCTTTATTTACAATTTTTCTGGCAACGCCCACAAGGATGGTATAAGAATTAA
>JAHXMU010000395.1:3958287-4135376 GCA_019455685.1 Philornis downsi
ATATATATTTGATATATACATTACAAAATGTGTTTCATGACTTTTCAAATTGATTAAGCGATGCCCGTTTATTTGCCTGGTTGGTGGACGAGGTTACAGCCGCAAAGCTTTATGGAACTTTATAAAACTTGGTACAGTACACTTGGTACAATATTTTCCATATCGTAGCCAAATTTATCGATTTTTCGAAATATACTTGCTATAACTCCTTATCTGCAATACGCAGCAACCCAAATTATTGTCCATTACATTGTATCATAATTCCACGTAAAATTTAAGAAAACTCTATCATTTAATCATATCCCTTCTGGCACTTCCCATACTAGTGACCGATTTTACACTTTTCATGGTTCATGTTTTTTATATGTAGTTGCACTAAATTTGATCAAAATTTTGAATACTTTCAAAGTTTGTTAAAGCAGAATCTCAGAATGTAAATGGAGCACATTGCCACACACATTCTGATACCTGTCGTACAAATTTAACGAAAAAAATCGTTGGTCCTTCTATATTTCCCAAGTACTTAAGAATGTTTCAGTGTTGCTTCTTCAACCGAAGAAATGAAGATATATCATTAACAACAACAAAACAATTAGTCAATTCAACTAACTGAAATTCAAGCACTGGTTCCCAGATAATTTTATTTATTTTAAAAATTGCATACGACATAAAATTTTTTTTTTCTGCTCTTCTTATTTTATTGGATGGCTCACGTGGTGAGCCTAACAGTAAGTAGTTGAATCTTAGATCTAAATGTTGACGAGTATGTATCTTTCCCGCTTTGTTTTTGTATATGCCTTTTTGTTTATACGATCCTTTGAGATCGGCAGGGATTAGTTTGACATACTAAAGCTCAGGGCAGCTTCTGAGTTAGCAGCTCTAATTGTGTAGTTTAGCGCAATGTTAGCACAAATGATCTCACAGTTTTATTAATCCCGGGGGTTTGAGTATCTCCATGTCCTTTATTATAGATTTAAACTACGTGACAAAAGATCCCAAGGCCCGGAACACATGAGCGGAGAGTCTCCAGGCGTAAACAATTGAAATATAAAGTATTTTGCTATTTAAAATGCCGTCGTCCAACAAGTCCAACAGCAGCAGAACAACAGCAGTGAAAAGCCAAATACAGCATTTATATTGTAACTAATCCCCGTGAAGTGTCTCTTGCATTAACAATTTTATGGCAGATAATAATATTTTATGACCCACATAATAGGCCTACCGAAACCCATTTTTCATTATTGGGCATCACTACGATCGCGTGAAGAAAATATATTTGGGGCGACTTAACCTAGCATACACAGAACTTTTACATGTTTCGGGTACGGATCACACAAAATTTAACTTGTGCTTGAATTGAAGCCGTCGGACTTTCTCAACCGTCAGCGCTTCCGTCTTTATACCCTTGAAAGGCTTGAATTTTTTGTTTCTATTTTTGTTTGTTCGTCCCATTCCAGTTGTGGATCAGTGTAAAACTATAGCGAATTCTTGTAGATGTTTCGAAAGTTGTAATAAACCAACAATTTACAGTTTAAGATCGTTTGCACGGAACCATACATATAACACACCATTTTAACGCAATTTGTATCGTTTTCATTACAAAGTACAGGGTGTCCGTCGGAAAGGTATACTACTACTAATGCAAAAACTGCGGTAACTTAACATTTTTTGTCAATAAGATTTAATACAATGATAGGTAAAATATGGAAAAATTCATCACATAATATTTATTGATAAGAATGTAGCGATTTACTACACTCCTTCTGATACTCCGTAATCTTTTGCACCAGTCCAAAAGGACATCCGGTGAAGTTATGGTTAAGTCTGTTTAACTGATCAAAACCGTGCTAGTTTACTATTTAATTTGATTTTATTCTGAAATAGTAAAATACTGTGTTTCTAGTCTTGACTTATCTGCCGTTTTCCCCCCCAAATCCCCAAGAAGATACAACATAAATTAGTTACTAAGAAATGTGAAATAATGTGTTGAACGATTGCTAAAATATGGGTATCAAACTTTAAGGACTTTCTATTTTGTCAATTTAGCCACTAATTTCATTTTTGAAAGGTCAAGGTTTTTCACTGCTTTTATATCTCGATTCTGTTTGTTCTACTTTTTTTGAACGCAAATGCATATCTGTTGCTGGTTTCGAAGAGAAGACCTATTTCCTCTAATCCATACTTCCCTTCAAAAACCTATGCCACACGAAATTGCATTTAACACTTAGTCGATGTTTTTAGCTGCCTCAAGGAATAACTGAAGTATAATTTTTCCATCTTTTCCATCTGTTTTCATTTTTCACTTTAAATGAATCTTGCCAAATTAATTTTACAATATAAAGCATTTGCGTATGAAAAACGCACTGTCTCAGGAATAACTCAGAATCTCTAAATAATTTAAAACTTCCATTTGTACTTCAAAAAATTACAAACATATCAAAAACTTTCAGTTTAAGTTGTAGCAATTTTTAATTGCAACATTAAAATGTTCCCAGGAATCACAATAAGGAATAACTTCTTTCTTGAGAAAAAAAAAAAAAAAAAAAAAAACAAAAAAATATTGATTAAGGTATTCCACAGTATACAAGCGTAAATTTAGCGAATTACTGCTCCGGTTCCAGGTCTAACATTATGTTCCACTTTAGTTGTATATTAAATTCCAGGACAGCTGATATCTGAAAACGTCAAATTGTTACTGAGAATTTCATTTTAAAATGTTGCCGCAATAACAAATTTTCAATGTAATTTGATAATACTCTCCGTTGATCAAATTCCAAACTTACAAAGAACATTGGTATGTAAAGTGGGAGCAGGCGTGAAATCTCAATGACGAAATACACAAGGCATTCGCCATTTTTGCCATATTTTGGATCCACAACATCGTCTTCTTCGCATTTCAGAAATGCCTTATATATTATAATAATCCCTTACATATTCTTCCTTTGATTCTAGAAGGAAGGCACTCTTGTGTTCTTGTGTGCTCTTGTTTTTGTCTTATTTTGGTATAATGCGCTTGACGTTGTAATGATGTAATGAGATCGAATCTTGAGAACAGAGATTTGTTTCCAGCAGCAAAGTGACGGAGAGCCTAGATTGGCAGATCACCAATTATGCCTTCCAAAAAATGCTATAGGATTGCCAGCGGCATTGTACCTATATATTCATTTTCATGTAACACTGCGTGATATTATTATTGACCTTCCAGAAGAAGGCCTCTTTAAAAGTCTGAAAAACAATACGTTAATAATTGGTTGCAAAAATAAAAAATTACAAAATTTACAGTGTGAAAAATTATTTAGCAATATTTACTTTTTTATATTGTCGCACAAAAATTTTAAATTATTCACAATTTGTAAATTGTGGGAAATCTGTCCTCGGTTTTATGCCATGACATATGGAAATGCTGAAACAATATAGATGGCTGGTCTACCGAATCCCGAATATATTTTTCAACGAAATATCATCCGGCACGTGGTTAACAGATTGAACAAGTTATAAAAGGTGATTTAATAGCTATTGCGTTTTTCAACGTAGAATTTTTAATAGGAAATTTAAGAAAGGTCTGTTGTATTCAGCGATAATGTTTATTTCTTGTCAAATCTGCACATTATCTATTTAGCAAGTATTACAAGGTATATGCAAGCATTGATTTATCAACAGAAATATACATTTTTTAATTTTCTGTTTTAATTAACCAAACCAAAACCAAATGCATAACAAATCACTTCTATATGTAATAAAGTAAAAAATAATATTTAAATTCTGAGTCTTCACAAAGTATAATATCCCCTCCTTCTTGTTATATTAGGGTTTCTACGTGTATTCCTTGGAGCAAGCTTAGAAATTGTATATGTTTAAATTACTCTACAGCGGCATCGATTTGTTCACTCGGTTCAAGAAACCAGTGCGTCATTTCGTATACTTGACCTTTTTTTCATTTTTGCGTATTTTTCCTTCCTGCTAGTACTTGAGTGGTACGTGTTTTACTTTAAGCGTGCTAGAATAGTTGGAAACTAAAGATCAAGTAATTCTTCTTTTTTGTTTGGCTGTAAGAAAGTATGATCTCTGAACTCAGAGGAACTTTTATCTTCAGTTTACTTTGCAAGTTTCGACAAAATATGTTGCTTAAAAGAAGCTATTATTACGATACATTCTATTTGGATAATAAAAATATTTTTAGCTCGATTTTCCCATTGGCTCAGGTATTTCTAATTGGATTTAATGAGACAATAATTGCCTGTAGTTGAGACTACGAATGAGTTGCGAAAAACGAGCTTGACATTATTTGATCTCATGACATAAGAAGACTTTCGCCCAATAATTTATCTAACGCTGATATCATTCGTAATCTTATTATTAAATTCTGTAAAATTAATATTCTTTCCAGTAAAGAGGAGCAACTCAAATGAAGACTTTATGACGAAAGTTATATGTACAGCGAACTTGGCGGGCTTATGTAAGAATAAAAATTCTATATGATGTGGACAGGCTGTGCATCTTCAAATAACTTCGGTGAAATGATGAATGTAATCTTATTATTTTGAAAGAACACTATCAAATCCGCAGTTATGTATATATAAAGAAGTAGGACTGCGGAACGCTGAACATCACATCAACATCATTTTTATAACTACCTGGCAAAGTCATAGAATAGGATTGTAAATAGTCCGTACCAACCCATACCTTCTTGTACCTGCCGCACAAAATGATTGATTTCCCACAATTTAATTTTTCCCCTGTAACTCCTGCATGCATCTGCGGCAACATAAACACGTGTCCATTATATTGGGTTGTAACGCTTTGCACAACTGGGAAGGATAGACCGATTAATCAAGCCCTTCTGGTACCCCCTACAAATTAAGCATTTAGGCTACGTTTTCATACATATCTTCCAAGTATTTATCGTATACGAAACACGGCCAAATTTGGCAGACATAAGCGATTGACAAATTTCGTTCTGAGTGCAAATTGATTGTAAAACCTTATTCGTAGCTTGATCTACGCTTGTGTCAAATGTATTGCACTCTAGTCCTTGTTAAAATTTGTAAAAATCGATCGAATAGTCATGCACATTCTGGTACCTCCCACGTGAATTGCCTAATAAGAACCGTGTGACTCATATCTTTCATTCAACTCAATTTTTTAGTTCAATTTCAATCAACTAAATATAATGTGGCAGGCATCAGACTTTTAGAAATATTAGTCCTGTGAATAAATATGGACTGTCATGCCTCTTACGGTAACAGCCATACAAATGAGCCGATTTACCAAACATCGATGTTTGCTTTATAATTTTTAAGCGGGAAGATCAGAAAATTATATTTCTTCCCCTCTAGTCGTTTTTAATTCATATCATTTTCTGAGAAGAGTATAATTCTGGCAATCAGTGCACTTTTATGCCAATGCAGTGGCTGAAAGTACGAGGTGTGTTCAAAAAAAGGTGAATTTTCAAATTTTGTGGGCTACGTACGTTCGACTTTCGATTATTATTTTCTTATGTTGGTACACTCGTTTCGACGATATGTTGACGGTTTTATCCATATAGCATGTTTAGTTTGTTTGTGAGAGGCATAAATAAGACAAGTATTTTGTGTGTTCGGCAATTTTCTGCTATCGAAAAAAATAGATCAAAGAAGTTGCACCAAATTTTGTACAAAAAATAGAATTAAGTGCTCAAAAACACTTGAAATGTTATCAGTGGCATACGGTGAGAGTACTCTGAGTCAAAAAATGTGTTGATGCCAAAATATGTATATTTCCGATAACTTTCATATTTATTTTAGTTTGGTATCCGCCTGGCCACCCTAATGTTAATTCGCCAAACATCCACGGCTTGAGCGCGTAAATCACACACCAACTCAAGCTTTAATAGTTTGATCGGTATGTGTTACAGAATGTTATAAAGATGGCTACAATCTGTCTTATATACTTAGTCGCTTTGTCATTCCCAAAATTGCAAGCTTAAACCTACTTGTTACTGTGAGTTCAAACTATTCAGTTCACATTGGTAAGCTTCCGCGCCAATTGTTCAATTCCAAAAAAAAAAAAAAAAAAAAAAAATGGAAATTGTCCATCCAAATTCTAATTCCTTGTGTTTTTATTCTTTATTTTTTTCCTTCCTCGGTGAACAATTTGTGAGAAATATTACAAGCTTACTTGAAATATTTCCGACTCACACAATTGTAAAAAAAAAGCCACCTTTCGCTCCAGGCAACCCAAAATTACCTAGATCCCCACATTTTTAAAATGTTTGCCAGTGGTACAATCCTTTTACAAAAAGTCGGGAAAATGTGAATGACGACGCTCGCTCTGGATGCTCCAGCACATCAACAACCGATTAAAATGTTGAGAAAGTGAAGAAAATTGTTATCAAGAATCGTCGAAGCACAATTAGAAAAATTGCTGAAGATGTTGGTGTATCGGTTAGCCAATGCTATGTAATATTTTATAAAATTTTGGACATTAATCGTGTGGCAGCGAAGTTCGTTCCAAAATTGCTGAATTTTGACCAAAAACCACGTCGCATGAGCATCACTCAGGAAGTCAACGATGATCCAGATTTGCTTAAAAGGGTCACAGCTGATGACAAATCATGGGTATATGGTTATGACACCGAAACCAAAGCCCAATTGCCCCAATGGAAGAGTCTAACAGTGCCAAGACCAAAAAACGGCGACTACAACACAAGGTGACTTTCGCACAACACAAAGACCATTTTCCATTTTTTTCTACAGAAAGTCGAGTGGTTGAAATGACACCCTACTCTAGCTTAATGTTTTAGCAGGCAAGGGAATAACGTTGGCTGCCATAAAGATGGATAATGTGCCTCGATTGCCCAAACTTAACTCATACAAGCGCTTCTTGCAGATTTGAGTGTAGCCTCAAGTCAGACTTTTTTTAGTTAAATTACAAAAAAGTTCACAATTTTGTGGACCATTTACCTTGTATTGTATTCAATTATGTATAAACTGTAACGCTTTACTTTATGTCTGTGTGGAATTTTTTATCATCATTACATTTTTATGCAGGAAATTTGATGTTTACTTTGTGCCGGTTATTCAATAAATGCAATTATTCAGTATTAATTTGTTTGTCAGGTCAAGAAAGTCAAGCAAAATATCAGATGTTAATGTCAAAAATGCCCAGGAATATGTCATTACATGACAGTAAACAAAAAACACGAAATAAAATTGTTTCTACTTCTATTCGAAAGGGCATCTCTAGTTAATATTCGAACAATTGTAATCATAACTATCAAGAAGTTGTTTCAATTATGGGTCATTTTGACCCAAATCTTACTGATGGGTTACAGTAAGAAAAACCTCGTCTTTTTATTGACGAAATTGCATTGAGGAACCACTAACTTTTTGGAGAACTCATTTTTGACAATATATTACCATAATTATAATTATAAATAATTGGTAACCACCGTGGACCATGCTATATGTCGAACAAAGATTTTTGTGGGCGGAAAGGTCAGTTTTTTGTTTTTGTCAGTTTGACATATAAATTACTTGCGTGAAACATATTGAAAGAGAGCAGACTAAGTAGAGATTTCAGGTATCTCATCGCAGCAGAGCTGCTAGAACGTAACAACGAAAAAACACAAATTTTTCGCAAAAAAGCTAAAATATGAAAAAAAACTAATTTTTTTACTGAGCTGATGATGAGATGATTTATGAAGTTGAACATTACCACATGAAATCTTTATTCATGCTGAAAATTCTTGAGGAATAAGATTCAGAAGAAAATATAATTCTATTAAAGTATTCATAATTCAGAAAAAAGTCTTCATCCAGTCAGCACAATTAAATTTCTTTTTGCAATTAGATCCAAAGAGCTTAGGATAGAATTGTAAACATTATTATTTACTATTAGAGTGTCCAAATTGACTTATGGTCAAGGCTGAGTAATAGGTTATTTACTTCGTCTAATATATTTAAAGATCCGAATAACATTTTAACATTTGTGGAATAATTTTTTATGTCATACAAATAACAAAAATTATATTCTGCTTCGTTTCAAATATTAAATACGTAGTAATATTACGTCATTGATTTGAATATTCTTAATAACCTAACTGAAATTTTCTAAATTGTTAAAACAAATCTACAATAAGTTATGTTCAACAAACATAATTTTATTTGAACTTGAAGCACTTCAAACCTGAGAATCAGAATCTGACTTTGACTCATCACATGGAACAAAAAGGCCAAGATAAGTATTGTGTGAATTTCATTTTCTTCCCAATGTGGATGTTTTACTACTGAACGTACAAAATTTTCATTCATTTTTGCATAATAGGGAAGACCCAAACACAACGTTTAAACAACTTCTTATTATTCAATTGATTTTCTGTAGCAATTAGTTTTTGGTACCACCTTAAGGCACTAACTATGATCAGTCTTTACACTTTTAATATATTTGTCTATGTTTAATAACAATAATATATTATATATATCGACTATATTAATATGTATATGTATGCATATACATATATATATTATATATGTATACATATACATATATATATTATAGTACAGTTGTCTCTGTTAAAATTAGCTTGTTTCGTACATTTTTTACGTCATGTTTAGCTTTCGTCGGCAAAAATATTTTTTTTTCAATTTATTTCAATTTAAAAACGTAAAACTAATTTGAATACACCAATTTTGGTGACACTGCTACAGATAATAATCAGTTTATAGGAATAAATTCACAACTAATATGTATATAACTTACATGTATACATACAACTTATACATATGTATAATGTATGTATATATACATATGTAAACTTATGTGTATGTATAAAAATATGTTAAAACAAAGGCTAATTCATCAGAATTCTTCATTTTGTTTCAAGAATTTCGTGCGGAATTGCGTTAAAAGCCTAAGGAAAGCCTTTGAAAACACTTGATATTTCAATTTAGTTTTAGTAATTTAGTTTTTGCTACTAAAAGAAATTAAATAGAGAATCGATGCTACCATTAGCAAATTATAATGGTATTATAAAGAACATCGTCTCAACACCTCACAAATCTTTTATGCGTCCAACATTTGTTTTTATGTCAGCATATTAAAGTACAGCAGCAATTGTACTACAACAGGAAATTCTAATAATTTTTTTATCAATTTATTTTATTTATTTATTTATTTTTTTTTTTATTGCATACGAAATTCAATTTTATGTTATATTTGTTGAAGATATATATTGCTTGTACACTGCCGCTCACTTGAATAGCGCCACTCTAATCATTTAACAATAGTGATTACTATTTAAAGTACACTTCACATAAAGGGTCAGTTTTTACTTATCTGTTTCTCCTACTTCCACACATCACCTACAAAAAATTTCAAGCCGTGGAAGTGTCCCGTTATTTCAATTCGCTCTTTTCTTTTAAATGAGTGAAAAACGTGTTCTTCTTTTTTGGTCCATTTGAATAGCACCCATCACGCGGTGATCAGTTTAAGTGTAAAAGTCTTTTGCAGATCATCACAAATCAGATCGGATTACAGTAATTGCGTGTAATTAAATATAAAACAATTGATTGTAAGTAAAATAGCCGAGCTAAATCCTCGAGTGTCGCGGAAAGATCCAAAATTAAAACATACAAGGAGTGTGGACTTTCTATTCATCAAATAACCAGGAAAAGTAATAGAAGCCGCAAAGTTACATTTTAATGACACCGAAGGCTGTGGAAATAATATGAAGGGTCGAACAGCAAGCGCTATTACAGCCGCTTACAAGAGGGCTATTCTAAGATATGCCTCAAATTCACACGATTCTGCTGCCAAAATCAAGGAAAAAGTTGGTTTAGGTGCAGCTGTATCAACGGTAAAAAGAGTTATTTTCAAAGCAGCACACTGCTATAATCTCCGTAAGGAACGTCACCTTAATTTTTGTCGTACGACTATGACGTGGAGTAGAGAGTCGAATAGAATTATATTTTCCGACGAAAAAAAAGGGGGTCCTGATGGATATAATTACTAAGAAAAGAGGAACACCTACTGAATCGATTACACAGCCGACAAGTTGGAGTTAAGGTATGAGGTGCGATCTCTTAGTATGGCACAATAGAGCTCCAGTTTCTCTTCGCAAAAATGAATGCGACTTCATACAAAGTCGTGCTGGAAAAAGCTTTTCCTGAAGTTAAAAAAATTTTCGGAGCCTTGTAATACAAATTCCAGCATGACAACGCTCCAATCCACACAGCAAGAGTCGTCAAATCATAGATTGAAAGCTAAAATGTTGAGGTTATGAACTGGACACGTTACTCTCCAGACTTAAACATTATTGAAAATATCTGGGGATGGCAAGGTGTACGCAAAGTGTACGAATCATCCAAGCAAGACCTGATCAAAAACTGTATGATTCTTACCTGAACAGAATATATGAATATATTCTCAACCAGGGCGGATGCGCCCACTATTCTATGGGTCTGTAGCACCCGGTTGCAATGCAACTCCACTCTCGAGCACAAAGTCTCTACCAGCAATTTTGGTATTAACCACAACCCGCGTGATGCTCCCATTAGGGGTCCAACACCAAATGACCAGGCGGGAACTCAGTCCCGGGGCCTCCTGATCCCCACGCTACCGGCCAAACTCACCGGTTGGGGCTGCGTAGCAAAGCAATAGCAAAACTACTATCAAGTCGTGATTTATACACCATACCTCACGGGATTGGTCGCCCTGTGACAAAAGAGTATAGACTGGACTTTTTTACATACCTGCAGGCACGGAGACCCCAGGCAGATGGAACGGTCGTCAGTACATTGCAAGGATGCAATACCCTCCCCGGTGGGAGGCGGGGAAAACCCCGTAGATAATTTAACCCTGTAGAAAATCTAATTCCAGTTTCAACCCCTTGCGGCCCAGCAACTGGTGCCCCCGCAAACGAGCACACAGCTGCCGACTATCAAGCTGAATGGGATTGTCGGATCAGCACGATCCGAACGGTCCTGCAACCCCTCAACTCCCAGGTGAGACTGCCTTGAAAAGGTCAGCACACCCACTTCCCACAATTACGTTACAGTAGCCCTACGCCTAGCAAACGCTCTGGAAGCAAACAGCGTTGCTCTAGCTAAACAACCCTGAGTGGAAAGCACATTGCTAACTATCCAGTCATCGCCTGACCTTGTTATCGCTAATCTCTTGAGGTCCCTTATATCTGCATATAAGCGACATTCCAGTTTTCGACTGGTGCACCACAGTTGCACGACTCGCGATCGGGCAGGGCTCTCTTATGCAGGAAGGCATTGAGTGACTCATGTCCCATCAGCAAGAAAACAAGACAAAGGTTGAAATCAAAGTCAGGGTTTCTTCCAACGAACCTAACATCTGGCAAAAACCTAAATGTTGCACGTCCGTTCTGACTCTGTTCCCAACGAGTTTGCCATCTCGACAAGACACATTCGTCCTATACTCATGCTCTCTACCCCTTCAATGGGCCAGTCCGTTCCCGTAAGTGCATACCCTTCCCTGGCCTTGAATTCCATCGCGCTACGGATAACAACAAGATCCAGCAGGGCAGCACCCATCAGTACTTGAAGGGCCTCTGTCGAAACCGTACAACACACTGGCATGCAAGCCAATAACACCATTCTCTGACAAGAGAAGATCTTACGGTACCCGAATGCAGATTTCACCGATTCGTACCATTCAGGGGAAGCTTAAGTTGCCATAGCAACAAACATCCCCTGATGGACGATACGAACAGCTCGTCTGCTAAGCCCCCAGTCACTCCTCAGCACTCGTCTAAGCTGGCCGACAGCGCTAACCGGCTTCTCTCTCAGCCTATCCAAATGACGCAAATAGTTCACTCGCTCTCCCATGCCAACACCCAAGTACTTCACCTCAGTGACGCACCTGATCACAGCCGCATCAGTCAAACGAACAAGAGGCTTGCGAGATAATCTACCCCGCAAGAGCATCATGTTGGTCTTATCGACAGCAACATCTACGCCGACATGTTCTGACCATTGCCTAACTATCGTCATGGCCAGAACCCTCTGTTCCACCTGAGAGCGAGAAAGACCCTCAACCATGATGAGTAGATCATCAGGGCAAACTTTGCACTGGTCACTTAGCTGCCGTAATAACGGGTTTATCATTAGTTTCCATATAAATGGACAGCAGATGGAGCCCTGCGGGCAGCCACGAACAACATCGAGTTCCACCGCACTATTTGCCCCAACTACTCTAGCTGTTCTGCCACAGAAGTAACTACGCCAAAGGCGCAACTCCTGGCACCCTACCTCCTGAAGCCTTTCCAACACCCTCACCCACAACAGGTAATCGAAAGCGAATTTGCTCACGCACCTCTGAACGTGGATACAGGCATCCTCAACACTACGACCCCTTGTGAAGCCGTATTGATAAGGGCACATGCCGTCCATGACTCTCTCATTCAGTCTTTGCACCATTATTCTTTCCAGTACTTTTCCAAGCACTGTAAGCAGGCTAATACCCCTGTAAGATCGAGGATTGCTCCTGATCTTGTCGGGCAATATAAGGAGAACAATGACATTGGCTATTTTCCACTGACGCGGAAAATAGCCAACATGTACACACTGTCTATACAGTGGTGGTCCGGAATAGCCTTCCACATGCTTTTACGCATCTCTCCTGTTACTCCGTCCATTCCAGGTGACTTACGAGATCTGACAAGTGTCATATTTTCCACGATCTCTGCTCTCCAATTCCGGCGGACTGCGTACCACCTCCGAAGGAGGCGGGGCCAGAGCATCAGACCTAGCAACAAAGCCTGAACGCAGTCCGCCCAAGAAGTAAGGATGTTATCGATATCCTTTTTTCCTGAGACTTCCACGTTCTTGCCCTTTCCCCTACTGATGCGGTACAGATGTCCCAAAGGATCATCTGTATGCCGAATAGCGAACTCGCGCAACTCTGACTCCTTAACGTCTATAAGCATTTGCTTATATTCATTAAGTCCGGCTCTATACGATGACCTGAGGTGGTCCAAGTCGGCGGCATCTGTTTGCCTACCCCTCTGGAAACGTTTCCTGAGGCTTCGCACTTCTCTCCTCTTCGGACTTAATTTTTGTATCCACCACCTTATTCTCCTCCTAGCACGCTGGACGCTCCTAGGAAGGAGACTGTCGTTGACGCGGTGAACGGTCTCAACAATCGTTGATACCTATTCATCCACCGTCATCCGATTAAAGGCTTCCAAGGGCACATCGGCAGCTACAGCTGCTATGTGTGATCCATATGCATCCCAGTTAACGTTCCTGGTTCCACCGCCTGATGCCTACGCTGCTACCTTCAATCCGTTCATAAGGGAGCATAACTTCAATGTACAGGGTTGCCCATATTCGACGGACCCATCTGGCAACGCCATAACTTTTGAGAGAGATGTCAGATCGCTTAATGACATACCGCGTTTGAAGCGTCAGTCCAAGCAGATTTTTACCATGGAACAATACACGCCACGCGAGCGCTCTGAAATAGCTGAAATTTACATTCAACAGAAGAAGTCAATTGTGAAAACTCAACGTGCTTTTAAAATATTAAAAAATGTGAGAAGTGCGCCTTCTAAGAACACCATTAAGCGTTTATACGAAAAATTTTCGACTGGTGAGGCTCTTTCTAATCCGAAGAGGCAAAATAAAAGTCGACCAAGGCGATCGGCCGAGAATATCGCTGCCGTACGAGCCAGTGTTGAGAGGTCCCCAAGAACATCCCAAAAACGCCGTTCTCAGCAGTTGGGCATGGCTCGGTCCACTTTACAACGGATTATTCGCGTTGATTTGCATTTGTTCCCGTACAAAATTCAATTGACGCAAAGATTGTTGCCTGCGGACAAGCCTCGTCGATTGGAATGGGCCCAACGAGTCATCGAAATGGCCGATGATGACGAGCAATTTTGGAGCAAAATTATCATGTCCGATGAAGCCCATTTCACATTGAATGGGACCGTAAATAAGCAAAATTGCCGTATTTACGCCACTCAGGAGATTCAAGAATTGCCTCTTCATGACGAAAAAGTCACAGTTTGGTGCGGCGTTAGTGCGAAAACGGTCATTGGGCCGTTTTTCTTCCAAAACGAAAATGGCCATGCTGTTACCATCAACCAGGAGCGTTATCGCGACATGATGACCAATTTTGTGATGCCAATTATTCGTCGAAAGCGTATGAGGCAGTTCTGGTTTCAACAAGACGGCGCTCCACCGCACACAAGTCGCATAACAATCGATTTTCTGAAGAATTTGTTTCGGGGCCGTTTGATGTCGAAAAGTGGTGATTTGGACTGGCCACCGCGTTCGCCCGATTTGACGCCCGCTGACTTCTTCTTGTGGGGACATTTGAAGTTAAAGGTTTACGTTAACAAGCCAATGACCGTAGAAGAGCTCAAGGACAACATTCGTGAAGAAATAGCCGCTATTCCTGCCGAAATGTTGGCGAAAACGATGGAAAATGCTGCAAAAAGGGCACAATACGCCATCAACGCCAGAGGCGGCCATTTGAGAGATATCATATTCAAAAATTGATGTAAACAAATCTACTTGGAACAAATTAAATGAATAAGATTGCCAACCGCCAAATTTTTATTTTTTTCTTTGATTTTTTTTTAAAAACATGGGTCCGTCGAATATGGGCAACCCTGTAGTTATGGTCATTAGTCCGAAACCTGGATATGGCTGCGCTATTCGGCATCAGATCAATTATTGTTTTAATGCTTTAATGGCTTGACATAATCCCATACAAAAAGTCAAGTCAGATGACCTTGGGAGGCAGCGCAAAGTGGAGTTTCCGAATATTAATTTGTTTGGCAGTTTTCATTAGAGCTCCACCATAACCGGTGTGGCCATGTGTGCAGTTGCTCCATCTTGCAAGAAGCAAGAACTTCGTCTTCGGCGAAGTTCTGTGTAAAAAATTATTAAATAATGGTTCCCAGTGGTCTTCGTTTTGTGTTTGTAGCACGATTCGTGCGCCACCGTGTATCGGTTTAGATGTTCTAGTTGTAAAAAAAAATTATATCCCAAAAAAAGTGAACAGGCTCAATGTTGCCTGGTCCATAGGCAACGTTTCATATCGCTGCAATGTAAGTGGGAGTAGCCAAAAAGTCCTTTCCACACACACTATTTATAGATTTTGTCCATCACCGTGCAAAGTTTAGGAAAATGTAGAAAAATATTTATTTTTACCATAGGGTCGTAAAAAGTCACGCAGCAAAAAAAAATTTTGTTTTTTATATCTTTTAGAAAATATACTCAAAATTAAGGCTTTTTTTCATTTTAATTTTTATCATTGTTACAAAATTTAAAATATAATTAATATTTACAATGTTTGAGTTTTTACATTAAGTATTACAGCAAGTTAAAACTAATATTTCGACATAAAAACATATAAATTATTCTAAAGATTGAGGTAAAAAGATAGAGAAAAACTTTCTAAAATGAAAAGAAACTTTAAGTCAGCCTATTCTATTAGCTTCGATGCGAAGCTAATGAATGAGGTTAATTATACAAATTCCTTATTGACTCGTGTATTGAAGATCTACATTTATCTTCGAAGCTGTGAGTTAGACTGTGGAAAGTGGTATCAAGATATTCGATTTTGCAATGATTATGTACCATATATGTAGGGTGTCTTCTAAGTAAATTACGAATTATTTTTAGGTTCTTGTTTTGTAATATTTGTTGCTTCCAACGATTGGTTTTAGTACTTTTCAGAAACCAGATCTGACACTCATACGTCATTATTGGACGTATACATATTTTGTAAAAGAGCATCTTATTTTGAACATTTAACAACGATTTTTTATTTAATAATGGATATAATGCTCTTCCACATTTTAGTGCTTTATCATGGGCATTCCAAATATGTTCTTTAAAATTCAGCTTCTTGTCCAAAATAACTCCGAGGCACTTTACAGAAGTTTGAATTGGTACGTCTGATCCTTGTATTGAAAGAATTTCACTAGGTATACGTTTAGGCGATTTATTAAAAGGAAATATAATCGCTTGAGTTTTGTCTTTCTTTACTTTTATTTTCCAAATATCAAAATATTTTTCAGCTATTAATAATGCTTTTTTCATTCTTTTGATAATTGCATTAGAAACTTTTCCACTGCTAATGATAGCTGAATCATCAGCATAAAAAGCAACGGATTGATTTGACGGTATATTAAAATCGGTCATATAAATGGAATATAGAATAGAAGATATGACAGATCCTTGAGGGACTCCAGCTGGGATATTTCGTGACGTTGAAGTTTTATTACCAACTTGTACCGAAAAATATCTATCTTTCAAGAAACTTCTAACAATTTTTTGTAAGCTGATTGGAAATTTGAATTTATTTAATTTGAATATTATACCATCGTGCCAAATGGAGTCGAAAGCTTTCTCAATATCTATCATTATTACTCCCGTGCTTTTTCTAAGGCTTTTATTACTTTCAATCATATTTACGACTCTTTTTATTTGATGGACTGTCGAATGGCCTTGTCTGAAGCCAAATTGTTCTTTGTTTATAACATTATTTTCTTGCGCAAAGTTTAATATTCTACATAGTATCACCTTTTCAAATAATTTATCTAATACACCCAGCATACTTATAGGTCGATAGCTCGTAGGTATTTTTCCATCTTTCCCTGGTTTCAAAACTGGAATGACTTTTGCATCCTTAAAAATTTTAGGAAAATAATTATTGCCTAAACACCAGTTAAAAATATTTGTGAGACAATTAAAAAATACGTTTGTCATCTGTTTGACCAACATCGGTTTGACACCGCCTTTGCTTGGTGACTTGTTTGTTTTCAGAGCTTTTGCATAATATCTTACTTCTTCAACCGTAGTATGCTATCACCTGTTTGATTGACTACGTGCTGTGTGTCTAACCATGTGACGTAGTTGTTTACAATTTCATCAGCTGACAATGTGGCTCTCAGAGTGATGCTGTGTGAATTCTCGAAAACATCTGCTATTGCGTTCGCTATACTCTCATTGTTGTGTATTTGAGAACAGTCGATCGTCAATACAGAAACAGCTGATTTTTTTCTTGTTATAGCTTTTGACACTTTCCAAAAGTTTTTGCAGTTTTTGCTGCCAGGATGGAGTTTTCTAAGAGAGTTGTTCCAGTTAAGATTGATATCCAACGAAACATAAAAATCAACGAATCGGTTTAATTGTTTAACAACACTTGTTAAAAATTGTCTCTGGATAACATCGTTGTAACTTTCGAATGTATCTGTTTCTTTGGCCAATTAAGTACAAAGTCAAATCTGAAAGTCTTCTTTTCCAGGTTTGTCTCTTGTGAACTGGAATAAGACGATGTGCCTCTTGCAAAATATTTCTAATATTCGCAAGTGCTTCTTCGACGTTTTGTTCCGATATTATTTCAGATTGAAGGCTTCTTAGCCTTTCGTCAACCCAGGTCCGTATAAGACTACAGTTTGCAGATTTGTAAGAAGGAATCATGTAAATATTTTCAATTACAGAGCCATATATTTCGCAGGAAATTGGAACGTGATCAGAGACCAAAATGCCGGGATGTGTTTCCATTGGTGATATATTCAAATCGGAGTTGGTCAGAAGAATATCCACTACAGAAGGTTGGATGGAAGTGCGCTGTCCAAAACAGGGGAAATTGTTGATTTTGGAGCTGATGATTGTATAGGCAGGTGCCAGTTGAATTATTTGTATGACAGTTCCAGCTGGTGTGGTGAGCGTTACATTCGTTGGTTGATCTGGTGATTTTATTTACATCTTCGTAAAATGTGAAGAACAATTTGAATTGTAGGCAGAAGTAAATCTAATGGGCCGTCCATTTATCTCAACGGAAATTGATATATTTTCCAAAACTGTCTTTGAAATCGGTGAACTTGGTTGATGCGGAATTGAGTCTTTTATTGCTATTAGTACTCCGCCACCGTGGGTATTTCTGTCGTTTCTATAGATTTTGTAGTTTGACAATCGGAATTTATGGCTTCAAAAAAGTTTCATTGATAAAAACGACATCAATAATTTTGTCGGTCAATACTTGCTCAAGTTGAGCAATTGCAGTATGGTTTGTTATGCCTTGGGGATTCTAATGCATAACTTGAAGTCGATTTATTCTTTGATGTTTATATAACAGGTTTGAGCATCATACCGAGAACTCGCATTTTGTCGTATTTGTTTTTACATTTCTGCAAAGCATCTAAGGCTTCAAAATATATTTCTAATATTTTCTCGTTGGAAATATTATTATCACCGTTTTGCTGGCCTTCGAATATATTTGCATTAGGCAAACTTTTATTACTTTGACTTGGCCAGAGTCTATTTGGATTGTGCTGGGTCCTGTTAAACGAGGGTAGAAAATCTGACTCTGATATTGAAAAGTCTGATTGAATATTTACGGAAGTTCTACTTTGTTTCACATTTCTTGTTACTTTTCCTCGAATCTCCAAATACTCTCGTCTTGAGGGACAGAGTGGGTCATCCGCACGGTGATTAACGTTTTTTAAATTTCTCTTCACACAGTTGAAGCATCTGTATATGACTGGACCTTCGCAGGAAGATTTGTTTATTTGACAGGTAGAATAATCGTGAGCTCCACCACATCCAAGACAAGCAGATTTTCGGTAGCAATTTGCAGATCCATGTCCAAACATAGCGCATTTTGAACATTGCGTTGGTCCTCTAGCGTAGCGTAAAGGATTTCTACAGTTTACAATATTTTATCCGTATGATCTCCTTCTTTGAAATTTGGCTCCGATCAAATTCGATAGCGTATAAAGCATCATCTGTGTTGGATTTGGTTGTTTTCACCTCAGTCACACTTACCGGTTCGATGTTGTAGACGGTTTTAAATTCCTCTATGATTGTTTTAGTGCTTATTTGTGGAAGGCAAAAAAAAATCAGTTTAAACTGCTTTTGACCTTTCACTGGGTGTGTATAAAACTTGATGGTGTTTTCCTTTAGTTTGGTAATCATTTCATTGTAGTCCTTCAGGGAATTTGGTATTACTTTTGTACCAACCGACATTCTCTTGTATTTGGCATTTAGTTTACCAAGTTTAATCACTGAAGAAAAACTATGGCTGGAATCCACAACAATAGGGGACACTTTTACAACAGTCTCACATGTCTCGCCTTCGTTGCTAATATTTTCATCATCTTCTAGATCAGAAAATGCTTGAAATCTGTTACTGCCAAAAGTCCTAGCAATTTTAGGCTCTTTGTATTTTGGGTTATTGCCCCAAAATATCTTGCGTTTTGAGGTCATTAATAAATCAATTTGGAATTTGGAAATTTTCTAAGAGATTTTAATATTTTAAATTTTTCTTTAGTCAGCTGATTTTGCTTATGTCGATGACACCGGCGAACTGATATTGGAATTAGGCTTTTTCTTACCAATATTCTATAGGAATATTAGGAAGTTTTATTTCGCACTTAGCCAATTTAGCCTGACAACTCGCCGGGTAAATAGGCGTATCAAGAATACCTTCTTCTTTTACACGTTATATAGACTTAGCCAGTTTTTCTAATGATAGATGAATATTTGTCTTGTTCAGGTACAAAAGCGCAAAATTTCTCCCATGTTCGATAAATTGATTTCTGTGTTCTATCATAATTTTTTAAATTCTGGCAGGGATTACAATTCTTTTCTTACAAACTTTCCGTAAGTTCAATCAAACAAAATGTCCAATGTTCAACACAATGATTGGTATTTCAACTGAAAATATTATGTGCCTTTATACTGACAGATATTCACATTTGTCTTATATTTAATAATAGTGATTAATATCATAGATTTATACCAAAACAACATTAAATTCCATCAAACAGCAAAAAATTCCTGAAGCTACCAAGGAAATATGTATTTTTTTGGATCCTAAAAAAAAAATATCACCTCTTTTGTTGCCCAAGTCATGTGTTATCAAATAAATATTATTGTTGTTCATTTGTGTTGTGCATCGCCTCACATAAAATAGTTTTCAGCAGTTTGTGAAGAACTGCGTGCGGTCTTACGTGAGAACTACTTTTTGAGTAGTGAGCTAAATTTTACCTACGTTTGCTTGTGTATGTGGTCACGTGGTAATTTTTAAATAGCGTGCATGCCCTTCTTTAAAAAAGAAAGATGTAAAATAAAGTAGGTTGCATATACATTTTGAAATATAATACCTATATATTTAACATATTTCCTAATAACATATTTGCTAATGTCGTTCAATACCGGAACCGATCCAAATACCTGGTTCGAGTCTGTCGGCAGAATCGCTTCTTAAAATACACAGAATCGCACATCTCTAGCGTTTAATGAATATATTCTGCTGAGTGTTCTCATAACCATATTGTCTATAAAGTAGCCGCGAAAAAAAACAGGGTGGCGGGGCTATTCAGACACAAAGAAACTTTGACTCAAAGCGTCCAAACGAGCCCGAGTTATGCGATTACGAGGTTTTAAATTTTTAACGTTTTTCGGTACAAAATTGAGATTCCAAGAATATCATTTTCACGGTTTTTAATGTGAATTCTAAAGAGGTATTTCCAAACTACAAGTGCAATGTTTGAAGTAAATTTATAGCTTTTCTTTCACATATCAATAAATGTGCATTGCTGCACACCTGCCAGTTGAAGCTAAAACTAATACATAAAAATGCTAGGAGTGATACAAGTTATAGAAACAACTGATATACAACAGTCAGTGGCCGATTATTTGGGATGTTGATAGTTTTGGTTACTACAGTGAGGCAGTTACTTAATTTCATACCAAATTTTATTTGAGCTACGAATGTCTTTAACAAATATAGCGACTAGTTGAGGCACTTTTACAATTTTGTTTTAATCACCCATAATTCATAATAGATGTACATTATGTGACAACTTTTACAATTTTTGAACATTGCGGTGATAGTTGACATAAATTCCAAGCACGTAAGAAATTTAATTTCATATCCTTTTCTCGAGCTATAATTTTTTGTTTCCATAACACTGCAAGAAAGCAAAGGATTCGTTATGAGATCATATTTTAGCCTTAAGTTACATCTTCTCACATCTTACTCTTCACAAATTTGCAGATAGCAAAAGTACGCTTATACATGAGTACATAAACACATATAAGTGAAGTACAGTTCGGGTAGAGCTATTGTAGCTTACAAATTGTAAACACTGATAATAAAAATGAATTGTAAATGTTCAGAAGATGCAGTTGTCTAAGCGAAACTGGTTCATGGTTTTCATTTCAACATATAAAAACGTAAGTATGTAAGACAGAGTAAATCTATTTCATAAATGCGATATATTACTGTTCAAATCGTTTATTTATTTCTTTTTTGAAAATGTAATAGACATTTTTGGGAAAACTTTAGAATTGTCGTGAATTGTCATGGAATTTCAATTATATATCTCTTATTCAATATTCGAATAAATTGGGTGAAAAAAATAAATTACTGGCAAAAACAAAACGTCCTAAGCCATAGCAACAGTTTATTAAAAACGAATGACGTTTTGTTTCATTTATGTGTTTTTTGATAATTGTTAGTAATAATTCTAAAAATGTAAATTGTTAGTAAAAAGTTGTATGAAGTTAACGTCAGGCTCTTCAGAAATCCACATGCTGTAGTATACTGGACAAGATTCAGATGATGTCTAGTCTGTGCATTACAGGTGCGCTCCGCACCACCCCATCTGATGCACTAAATCCAATTTTGCATTTACCATCCCTGGACATAATTCGTATGCAGACGGCCGCAGCTACGGCAGTAAGACTAAGAGAGCCGCCACAGTGGTCAAAAAGTGGTTATGATTACAGTGTGATCCTCAACATGGTGACTGACGTAACAGGCACTATTGACTACACTCTGGCTTAACTACAGTTTGACAAGAAGTACCATATACTTATACCAGATAGAGATACATGGAAATGTAGAACTCATGGTACAAGACCGTATGCCGACTTCTACACTAAGGGCTCAAAATTAAATGATCAGGTAGGTTTCGGGGTCTATTCCAAAGACGTAGGGCTAAGTATTGCAAGAAGGCTACCTGATCAGATCAGATCAGACCTTGTCAGGCCGAAATTTTGGCCATTAGGGAGGTGATAGAATGGCAGAGATATAACGCTTCACAACGATGGGGATTAAATTATTCTCTGACAGTCAAGCTGTCATTAAATCTCTGGATTCTGTGTTCCTGAACTCAACATCAACCCTAAAATGCCGTAGATCTCTTAACGAGATGGCTCAGCATTTCAACAAGAAGTTCTCATTTACATCGTTTTGGTTCGAAAACTTACTAACCCAGCAAAAAAAGTTTAAGCCGCTCAAAAAGAACTACATTTTCATCACTTCTAAAAATGGAATCCAGCGAAACGGTTTTGAGCCTGTTCTAAAACCATCATAGTAAAGTTCTTAAAACATTAGTTTTATTTTAATTTATGCTTCGAAGTGTTTGGTTTAAAGTGTTTGGCAAAACCACAACAAAGAATGGTAACTGTACATGATAAGCTATATGCTAAGTTAGTCATTTTGTTTGTACAAATTACAAATTTCAATTGGGGGTTTTTGCAGAGGGTACCAAATACGGGGTTCCTGCGAGTAATTTAAAAAAATTATTTTTAACACAAATAAAAATACAATAAAAATAATACAGTAAAATCAATTCTTTTGAATAATAAGCATATGTAACTAAAGATTTGAATTCTTATTACAACTACATCACTCGTGAATATATAGGGAAGAGGCACCATGGAATGCTTCCCTCCCTCCCATGACAACCCTCTGTTAATTTCATTAATGATTATGCAATTTTTGATCACTTCTCCATCATCAGTTATGGTAAATATTTGCTTCTATAATCTATTCTATATATATTTTTGCTCTGAATTTGGTTTACGAAGTGTGTTCAAAAAAAAGTGGAATTTTCAAATTTCGCGGGCTACGTACTTTCGGCTTTCGATTGTTATTTTTTTTTAAGTTGGTACACTCGTCTCGAAGTATCTTGACGGTTTTATCCATATGGCACGTTTAGTTTGTTTGTGAGAGACATAAATAAGACAAGTGTTTTGCGTTTTCGGTGATTTTCTGCTATCGGCGAAAATGAAGAGGTTGCATCAAATTTTGTGTAAAAAATGGAATTAAGTGCTCAAAAACACTTGAAATGTTGACAGTAGCATACGGTGAGAGTACTCTGAGTCAAAAAAAATGTTTACAAGTGGTACAAGCTTTTCACAGAAGGTCGAGAAGATGTGAATGACGATGCTCGCTCTGGACAAGAAGAAAATTATTATGGAGAATCGTCGGATCACAATTATAGTAGTTCCTGTGGTTGTCGGCATATCGGTTGGCTCATTCCATGCATTCTTTTTTTAAATATTAGGCATGAAACGTGTGGCAGCGAAGTTTGTTTCAAAATTGCTGAATTTTGACTAAAAAAAAAAAAAAAAAACAAAAGCAAAAAGCGCCGCATGGACATCACTCAAGAATTGTTGAATGACGTCAACGATGATCCATATTTTCTTGGAAGGGTCATAACTGGTGACGAATCATGGTTATGACGTCGAAACCAAAGCCCACTCGTCCCAATGGAAGAGTCCAGGAGAGCCGAAACCAAAAAAAGCTCGCCAAGTTCGATCAAATGTCAAGGCTTTGCTCACTGTTTTCTTCGATTACCAAAAATTCATGGCTTTTGCATCATGATAATGCACCTACTCACTCATCTTTGCTTGTGATAGATTATTTGGCCAAGAGCAACACCGTTATCATGTCTCAGCCACCGTATTCACCAGATTTAGCCCCCTGCGATTTTTTCCTGTTCCCGAAACTGAAGAGACCCATGAAAGGACGGCGTTTTGCGACGATTGAGGAGATAACAACGAATCGCTGAGAGAGCTGAAGGTCATACCAAAAAGTGCATATCAGAGCTGCTTCGAGGATTGGAAAAAAAACGCTGGCACAAGAGGGATTACTTTGAAGGAGATAAAATAGAAATTGATGAACAAATAAATATTTTTTAAGTAAAATTAAAATTCACCTTTTTTTTACACACCTCGTATATTAATTATCTGCCAGTCAACTGTGAAATCCTTTGTTTCTTGTATTTTTTTTAAATTTATTTTTAATTCATTTTCTGTGATTATACATCAACATCGCACCAAGAGTATTGCACGCAGTTCACTAAAAACATGGCATCCCCAGCTACTATGCATTCATAACGTAATGATTAATTGCATTAACATAAAAATTTAATTAACTTTTCATTCACTTACTCAAAATGTTTAATAGTAACATTAAGTAAGTTTGTTTTTACGAAAAGTGGAGATACAGTCTAACCTCGATATAACGACCCTCATTATAACAATTTCCTCGATTTAACGATTTTTTTTAAATCCCCTACAACGCTCCGTAAAATTTAATACAAAATAAACCTCTCTATTACGAATACATTTCCCAAAAACCTCGTTATAACGTTTTTTCATTCATTGCAAGCTATCGAAAGAAAAAATTATTCACCTCTATTTAACAAATTTTGGCGACCTGCAACCTTTACATAACGTTTTCCATCAATTAATCCAAATATGAAACAGATACACACAAAATTATTGTGTTTGCAACGACTACGTCTCCAGAAAATCAACATTCGTAGTCGCCAAGCAGCATGCATTAGAGTAACGGCTCTATTACCTCATTATAACGAATATAAGTGGAACTTCACCTCGATATAACGAACCTCATTGTAACGAATTATTCGGTATAACGTTTTTTTTCTAATCCCCTTGAGATCCGTTATATCGATGTTAGACTGTATATGAATAAAATATATACAACATTTTAGCTTTAAAAGTTAATCGAAGGTTTGATTAACATTCGGGAGAGATGAATTACTCAGACATCGTATAATTTTAGAGTTCGGTACTTATTAGGCATTAACAATCATGAACCATTTTTCACTATCATGAACATTTTCTCATATATGTTTACGTATCAAAATATCTTCCTATTTTAGGCCCTAACCATATCTGCAGCCCACTAAACCAAAGTATAATTTTATTCGAATGTATTCCTTTGCGTTCAACCTAATATGTGCCACTGTATGGCGTAGAAAGATAAAATAATGTAACTGCGACACAGCGTACGTTTTTAGAAATTCTTCAATTTCAAAATAACAAATTAAAAAGTTTGAAAGAATTTACCAATTAAGTCATTAAAAAAACATGAAGCACAAAAATGAATGACTTAAGGAAATATGAACTACTGGGAGGCATCAAATATTTCGGATATATGCGCGTTTAGAAGGTATTCATTCATGTACGGCGTCAAGCCTTTAACAGTTCGGTGTATTGCCAACTTCAAATACAACACAATAAAAAAGTTCACATATCAAAAGTGGTGAAAAATCTTCTTTACATGTCAATTTGAATTCAGAACTGCAAAACGTTGGGCAGCTTAATGTAACATTTATAAGCTAAGTCTGCACTTACTGCCGACTATAACATTTTTCCATTGACTTGGAGTTAGTTTTACATTCTTTTTAAACTCGTTTTGCATTTCTAAACTTAAGTGAGATATGACCAGAAATAATGTATGAAATTTTATGCTTCCCTCAAGGCATTACCATTGATGAATTCCGTGGACGCTTTCATTTCCTTCCACAACAAAATTTTACAGTTAGTAAGAAGACAAACTACTAGACAAACAGACCGATTTGATTTACTTAAGCCTATTTTTGGATAATTTCGTCAATTCTTTTTAATCTAAATCTGTCAGACCTAGTTGTTAGTGTGTGATCGCTTTAAATACTCCAGTTTCGATTTGGCCTTCAACCCAACCCAATACAGTACTTGCTCTCACCGTCTTTTGAACATAGTTAAGGCAAATTTAAAAAATAACGACCACCCTAATGTACACCTTCCACTTTGTTCTAATGCAGTAAAATCGATTCTAACTTGTTTTTGGGTATATACAATCACATCAATTTGCGATACCAAATTTGAGTATATCCATATATATATATATATATTATATATTTTGTTAATAGGTACGTTTACAGTGGCGTTCGCAAATTGCTGTAAGAAAATTTTAAATTACACAGCAATGGTTGCCGTGCAAATATGTCTGCAAGACAGGCGAGCCTTAGCTTTTTAAATTAAAGTTTATCTCAATGAAAGTAATTCAGGACGATTCAAGCGTGAAAACCGCAAGACCGCAATAATGAAATTCCATCACTTGTCCTACAAAATCCACAAGAACACTTTTGAGGCGTAATAATAGGTTAAATTGTTGTTCTCTTACTTTTGTATGTTTTCTTCTTTAATTTTTTGTTTTGTTGGCTTTTGCTCCACTTTCAAAACGTTGTTCTACTACTACGTATCCTTCTTCCTCCATTCCGAGACCACCACTGCCCCCACTCCTGCCATATGGCTATAAATTCAACACGCATTTATATGTTTATATTAAAAAATTGTAGCTCATACAACAGTAGGGAGCTTTTTAAATACAGTGGGGTGTTTTGCCGAAGTGAGAATATATGTATACTATTACTCGTTTTCAAATATTGTTGACTTTGTTGTTAAATCAAAAAAGAAAAAAAACATTCCTCTGACCTCTAATCATAGGGCAATAATTTATTTTCGATGTTTATGCCGACCAGTTGATTTTAATTTAACTGGTATAGATAAGTATTAGGTTAGATCAGTGTGGCAGTTTGAATAGGCAGACTCACTTAGACTGTAAAGTCCATTGTGATACCACGGAAACTAGAGATATGGATGTCTGCAGTTTCCTCCGTTGAACCGTCCTGATCGCCTCAACGAGCTCTTAAGTTGGGCAATATCTACACTGTCCAGATCTCCTAGGTCCCTAAAGAAATAAGAGCCCAATGTTGACCCCCGACTGTTCGCCAGGGCGGGACAATTGCAGAGATGATGTTGTATTGACTCCTTCTCCACCTCCTCCTCCCTCCCTACAGCTTCTGCAGAATTCACTAGTCATAATCCACAATCTCACTGCATGTCTTTCAATCAGACATTGTCCTGGCATGACGGATACAACCAATGAGACGTCGGGTCTTGATAGTTACAGCAATATGTGTGAACACTTCAAATCTAGCGAGGCACATCTGTCTGGATTGATTACAGCCTCGGACAGACGTCCATCTACCATTTGCTACTAAATATCCAATATCTCGCAGTAGGAGCTTGCAAGTGGCTAGAGGCATGTCTACGGAATCCAACTTGGCTGGAGTCTGTAAGGTGGTCCCTAGTCTTGCTAGTTCGTCTGCTCTGCAGTTCCCCGGTCTGTCCCTGTAATTCCACACATTTAAATACTGAACCATCTCGTTAAGAAATCTGCGGCCTTTCAGGGCTAATGTGATTTCAGGAAGACAGAATACAGGGATTTAATGACAGCTTGACTGTAAGAGAATAATTTAATCCCCATCGTTGTGAGAACGCTATATCTCTGCCATTCTATCACCTCCTTAACGGCCAAAGTTTCGGTCTAAAAAGGTCTGATCTGATCAGGTAGCCTTCTTGCTATACTTAGCCCTACGTCTTTAGAATAGACCCCGAAACCTACCTGATCATTTAATTTTGAGCCCTTAGTGTAGAAGTCGGCATACGGTCTTGTACCAGGTGTTCTACACTTCCACGTGTCTCTATCTAGTATAAGTATATGGTACTTTTTGTCGAACAGTGTTTCAGACAGAGTGTAGTCAATAGTGCCTGTTATGCCAGACACTATGTTAAGGATCACACTGTGACTATAACCACAATTTGACCACTGTCACAGCTCCTTTAGTCTTACTGCCGAGCTACGGCAGTCTGCATACTAATTACGTTCAGAGGTAGTAAATGCAAAATTACATTTAGTGCATCAGATGGGGTGGTGCGGAGCACACCTGTGATGCACAAACTAGCCATCCTTTGGAACTTGTCCAGTATCCTACAGTATGTAGACTTCTCAAGAGGCTTCCACTAAACGATAACTCCATACAACATTATCGGTCTTACTACTGCAGTATGCAACCAGTGAATAATGCGAGGCTTTAATTTCTATTGTCTCCCTATTGCCCTTTGCGCGCATATAATGTCACTGTGGCCATTTTCGCCGTGCCCAGAATGTTAAGTTTCGGTCTTATTTGGATGTACTTCGAAACAGTTTTACCCCGCCAACTTCGTTACAGTGAAAAGGGGTCTTTGAAGGATGTCTCTGAGTGTTCCCAAAAACTTTACCTTAACTTCTATTAACACATCGTCTGTGTATTCGACAACCTTGACATCAGCCACCTCTAAGGAGAACAGAATACTGTTCAGAGCGAGGATCCATAGTTGGGGAGGATAGAACACCACCTTGGGGTGTTCCCCCACTGACAACCTTGACACCAGCCTCCTCTAAAGAGATCAGAATACTGTTTAGTGCGAAGTTTCATAGTTTGGGGATAGAACACCACCTTGGGGTGTTTCCCTACTGACAAATCTGTTCAGGTCCGAAGACCACAATTTAGCCCTGATACTTCTCTTCGTAAGAAGATGGTACACTAGGCTCCGAATACTGACGTCTACTCCCAGGTTTGATAGCGCTGCCACTACCGCATCAGGGGAAACGTTATTAAACGCCCCTTCTATATCTAGAAAGGCTACTAAAGCATACTCCTTGACGGGGAGTGAACCTTCGATGAATCCGACTAACTCATGCAGGGCAGTCTCAGTGGATTTACCATTGCAGTAAGAATGTTGTCTATCCGACAACAGCTTCCGGTCTATGCTTGTCCTAAGATAGCTCTAAATGAGTCTTTGCAGTCTTTTGGCGAGAAACGATGACAGGCTTATAGGTCTAAAACCTTTGGGTTCCATATGGGAGGTTTTCCCGGTTTTGGGAATAAAGACTACCTTGGTCTCCCTCTGCATAAGAGGGATATATTTTATGTGAATACAGCCGATTTAGAGCTCCTCAAGCCATGGAATCAGCTCATCAGTCACTGCTTGTAGTTCACCCGGCGAAATCATATCTGGTCCGGGTGACTTGATTAGTTCGAAGCTTTTAATTTCCCACGCTATTTTGGGTTTGGTTACGATTTTCCTGGCAACAGCCAACGATTGATTCGACGCAGTGTTGTCCGGTAAAATTCTGTTTCAGGAATTACCGGGAACATGAATATCCAGGAGTAACTTCAGTGATTGTTCACTGGTCTTCCAACGACCACCATCACGGTCGCTGCTTACCCCTGGTCTTACCCTCGGGGCGTAAGGCCTGCAACTAGTCATTCAGAGCCATTGTGACCTGTCCTACAGACCACTCGATGCTGTCCATGTTCCGTTGATGAATGTCAGGTATCCTTAAAAAGTTCCTGTTAAATGCCCCCCTATACTTGTTCATGTCTGCTTTCCTGATATTCAGTGGGAAAACCGTCCTTTGAACCTTTTCTAGTCAACTCAGACAGAAGCTGATATAACGGTGATCTGAAAAGATTTGATTATCCAAAACGGTTCATTGTTCAATCCTATCAGTTAGTCCCTCAGAAGCAATGGTAACATCCAGCACCTCTTGCCTATTTCTGATGAATGTAGGTTCATCACCCCTGTTAAAAATTTTTAGGTCAGTACTTACAATAACTCAATAAATGACTCACCCCTGTCGTTGATGTCGGTACTATTCCAGATTTAGTCGTACGCATTGACATCACTGCTCCCAATCACGTTTTCTTCCAGCGGGTTTGGCCGCTTTCACCAGCGTTTTTAGAGCACCTGAAGGGATTTCCTCATCATGTGCCACGTACGCTGAATCCAGCCTAATTTGGGAATCGTTGTGTTCCAGGCTGTCCACTGTCATTTCTTCTCTACTTAAAGAAGGAAAAAAGAAAATATTAAGATTAGTCCCCACAAGTAGACAGGATCTGTGTACACCTTCACCTATACTTAAGATTAACTTAAAATCAGGAGTCCTTAATCCGCAGACCTTGCCGCCATTCATCCAAGGTTCCTGAATAAGGACAATATATATATGTTTAATTTTTCGGATCCGAGAACGAGTTGGAATCTTTGTATTGTTTTCTAAATATTAAACTGTATCACATAAGGAAAAGCGGATTTAGTTTGCGAGTCGCAAGTCTCACCTTTTGGAGCCGAAGGCGAGTTAGAATATCTACATTATCGTACTATCTGTACTTTAGAGTTTATTTTAAATGGATAACATTTTAAACATTCGCTACCTCTAGATCAAGGCTTTTCTCCAGCCGCCTTAAAAATACTCTGAAATTAGGGTATTTGCACGATTGTACGCTCCGTTTTCGAGACATAGCGACTTTTTAGACTTTAGTATTTGAAACAAGAGTGAGAACGACGGTGGGAAGGTATCCATAACAATAACTCATTACCCATGAGTACTGAGATGGTGAGTAGTCAGTCACTCGTCGTCATGTGCAGTGCACACCTCATTGGTATTGTGCAAGTGATAGTTTTTCAGTTCCCATTGCAATGCACGTGGGTGAGCGGGTTACACATCACCCTCAAATATCTACTCTGACTATTCCTGAGTATCCGATTCATAAGACGTGAGTAAATATGTTTTTGAAATTATTAAGAAAGGTAGACAAAACACAGAGTGTCCGTTGGGAAGGTAAACTACTTTGTTTTCCCACCATTTTGGTAAACATCAGTGTTCACAGTTCATTTTTGGCAGTCGTGAAGTAGAGACGTGGCAAATTTAAACCAACGTGTTTTAATCGTTAAAACATTTTATCAAAATCAATCATCGATTACTGTGACGACGAGAAAGTTACGTGAAATTTTTGGGAGAAATAACGCGCCAACAAGACGCACAATTTATCGTGTAATGAATGATTTCGAAGAAAGAGGATATGTAGCTGATAGCTCCAAGTACTGTTAGATCGGCTGAAAACATTACTGCTGCTCAAAAAAGTGTTCAAAACAATCCATCAACCTCAATTCGATGCCGTGCTTAGGAGCCTAATCGGCAAAGAACAACTTTGGCCACAATTTTGCACATGGATTTGATTTGTTTCCATTTCAGATTCAGTTGACACGAGAGCTTCTTCCACAAGGCCGTTTACGCCGCGGTACATATGCCAATAGGATGTTACAGCTCGCGCATGACAACCCCTATTTTCATTTGAATGGATATGTGAATAACCAGAGTAGTCGGTTCTGGGCAATGGAAAACCATCAAATTATCCATCAGTTAAAAGTGACAGTCTGGTGTGCAATTTGGTCAAAAGGAATCATTGGACCTTACTTCCTTGAAACTGAAAACGGCGTAACAGTAACTTTTAATGGGGAACGATATCATGATATGACTGTAAACTTTTTAATGTCATGCAGTTGCTTTGGGCTTGATTAACATGTGGTATCAACAGGACGGTGCCACATCTCATACAGCCAGGATTACAGGATTACTGCGAGACCTCTTTCCACAACAAGTTATTTCAAGGAATGGTGATGTTGATTGGACTAATTTGACTGCTCCGGACTTCTTTTTTGTGGGGATATCTGAAAAGCAAGGTTTATGCATACAAACCAGAAACGCTTGAGCAACTCAAACAAAATATTTGTGATGAAATTAATGAAATACCGCGTGAAATGTGTGAGAATGTAATGAAAAATGTGTTCAAAAGAGCTCGCATTTGTGAGGCTAACAGAGGCGGACATTTATCTGATATTGTATTCCATAAATAATTTCCAACATTAAATAAAACATTTATCAGTATAAGATCCATTCTCTTTCATTTAATCAAAAAGTATAAACAAACAAACGGACACCCTGTAATTGGTGCAAATGAGTAGTTCAGGTAAGCAGTAATATAGAAATCATAGAAGTCAGAAGAATTTTAGTTAATAAGGATAGATTTTCGTTAAACATCAATCAAGGCAGCAGTGTGTAGTGTGGACTGTTTGCCAAAATCATTAAATTTACAAAAATAATATTTACGTCAGAGTCATAATATCAGTTATATAGTGATAATAAATAATATTAATGACTGACTATTGAAAAAATTTCACATTTAATCTTATTGTTGGCAAAAATTATAACCAAAATATCATCTTTTGAACTCGACAAACATTTTTAATCCAAACTCGGCAGACAAATTGAAACAATATTTGAAGTAATACAATTATCTCATAGTTAAATAATATCGTGAATACGCCAAAAAAATTATGCTTAAAATATTCCGTATTGAAATGAAACAGTTTCAAAAATTCTAATTAGAAAATTAAATTATGAATAATTTGCAGCCACCAAGAGAATCTCTTGTTTCTCTTTCCTGCAAAATTCATGGAGGTATAGCAAAAATAACCAAAAATGCACATCATTTTAATATTGTATTGTGTAATGAAATTTTCATTGCTAAACCTAAATTATGTAAAATTATTTATTTGTAGTTGGTTATTGATTACATACACCAACATACATACAAATTTGTAGGCTTTGAAGTATTTGGCCATAATAAAGTCGATGTGGAGAAAATAATAATTAAAACCGTATGGAAGCAGTATATTTAGTGCACTCCATACCGCTCACGATATGTAACAATATAGATGTATAGGTATATATTCTTAAAATACCATAAAAAATCTCATTGGTATGCAGTGTCTCAAAAACACTGTCATTATTATTATTAGTAATAAATTTTGAGCATGAAATTTATCTGTCTTGAAACAACTAAATTTATAATATTTAAATTCTTAAAAAATTCTGTAAAAATCCTAAAGAATAAATTGGCATTACATAATTATTTCTTGTTATATTTATTGACAAGAAATTGTTAAATTTTTTATTGTTATATTTTATATTTACGTATATATATTATATATACTCGTATAATTGTTTCATTCATCAACAAGAAATTATTATACCGTAGCCTATTGCTCCATTTTACTCATTTCGACTTTTACTGAATATTTTAAGAATGGCATTTAAAAAAGTGCTGACGACCTATAACTCGATACCATGGTTAAACAAGTTTTTGAACCTAAAATTGCAGGTGAAAAATAAATTTTATAAAATACTATGTGGCTCGGCGGATAAAATGACTACTTAGAATAGAAATTGGATTGAATGGATAATATTCTCTGCTATATCGCAGACCAGCAAACAGGAGTTTATACTAACCCAAAACTGATTAATCGTGATCATTTTTATTTAACAGCAGTTCTTATTAAAATGTAAAAGTTACCTGTACCTGATGTATCCTGATAATCTATTACATCATCATTCGAACGTTACTTAAAACGATAAACAAATACGATGTCAATTCCGAAAAACTCGTTCAGTAGTTAAGATATCTCAGAAATATAAGTCAAACGAAATGAATCGGAAATTCAACTAACAATGCAAAATGTATAGAGAATTTCCCATCTTAGTGTTTCACAATAATTAATTTAATTTAGTTGGAATCAATCAGTGTGGAATCAATCAAGTGTGTCACGTTAGTAATTTTCATATAAAAAAATGTAATTTTCTTTTTAGTAGAAATGTTTTGTTTGCTGTTGATTTTTTCTGGTAGAGTACAGTTTCAAAATACACTTAAAGTATTTTTCTTCCGCAATACTAATTGGGGAGTCCGATTTTTTAATTTCACTTCTAGAGTAATTAAAACGTGAGAGCAATGCCCAATACTATGCAATATACGAAACCGAACTGATTTCTGAAAGCTTAATTTTTTATATAACTTTTGTTAGTTAAAATCTTTTACGTTGCACGTCAAAATCCAGAAAAATGGATTCTGGTATCTCCTATACAAATTTGCAATATATACTTAAAAAATTTATATCTTCCTTTCAATAGCGCTAAATATGGTACAACTTTGGTGACGAATAATTGACATTTGGTGGGCTTAAGCCTGAAAATGAAAACGGAAATGGGAAATGATGTAGTTTCACTGGTAACTTAATATTTATTTATTTTATTTTCCTGCAATGGTTGGCCAAATTTGAAAAACATCAACCAAATCGCCATGATTTCTCCCATAGATACTAAACTTTATATAATTTAGCATATGGTAAAGTTTGCTTCCAAAGTAAAACAGTGACAGCGCAACGCCCCTCTTGTGCACCATTACAAATTCATAAATTAAGCGAAGTTCAGTAGTTTCTAGCTGGTGGGTTGCAGTATCATATATATTTCTTCTTTGAACAAATTAGGGACAGTATATGGGATGCCCACTCTTTTTCTAACAAACCCACAAACCTTTATTATTCCAACGAAAGACTGAGAATAGGTATTTTCCGAAAAAATTTCAAAAATTGATTTTTAATTCTTTGGTTCTATGGACTAAAAGGGTTTATTGGGTAAATTGCAACATTTACTCAAAGGTGAAATACAGGTTTAAGCTAGATGCTATCATTTTTGTACGAGGAAAAATGTCAACGAAACGTTCTTTCCTCGTGAAAGAATTTAGTGGCATTGTTTCTTTTTGTTGTGTTTGTTTCCAACACTGAGATCATGGTAACTTAAATTTTTACGTCATACTATGACGTAATATTAATATTTGATAATATTTTTTACCAGTTCACAAATGCATTATCGAAGATACTAGAATATAAAGCCGTAAGTTATTCTGATTTTGATGTGGGAAACCGACAGAAATGTAGTCTGTAATACCGTTTGAGAAATTGTCCTTGTAAAAAAATATTATTGTCTGGTGGAAAAATTTAATTTCAAATTTCACCACCTTTTTCATATGCAATTTCGATCTTTTCATAAACTGTTGTTGGTTAAAGTGGCAAAAATATATTTATTTCAGAAATTGATAATGCATTTTCCAAAGTCTGCACGTGAAGAAAGAGAGTTGTGAAGGAATGGAATATTATAATTGAATTATAATAAATAGTATTATAATATTATATATGTATATGCTATTAATAATACTATAATGCTCGTACGTATTTATGAAATATTATAATATATAATAAACTTTGAAATATTAAATACACTTACACTTATATCAATATGCTGTTAAAATGAATACACCCTAAAATACTAAAAGACCATTTATTTCTTATCGATATTTCCTAAGGGTGTACGGTACTTTTGAACCCTTTTTTATTTACTTTCACCAAATACATATGATTGAAAAAACAACAACATAAAATTGCAACGAAAATAACCCAGAATTTAACATATCGAAAAAGGTAACCATATAGCTTTAATTCAAAATACTTTGTGTCATCATGGCACCCATAAATCTCCCTCCCTCTCTCTTATATTCTCGCCATCTCTTGAAATCGATTCATCTTTTCCGTTACTACCGAAGATGCCGAAATTGACATATTTTAAGTTTTACAATGAAGGGGAGCCTTTTCCTGTCATTTTAATTTCCTTTCTTCTTGATTCTTTAGGCCATGTATCTGTTGAGTGAACCCATCAGACTAAACAATTGTTTGCTATAAACATATTTCGTTTTAAGCACGTGCGCTGTAAGCGTAGAAATTTATATTATAAATTAATAACGGTCATTGGGACTAAAAATGGTTCAATTAACGACTGGAAGATGTGTCCAATTAAATTACCAGATCAAAATCAAAGAAGATAATTTATAAACGCTTGTATGAAAAGTGCTAATTTGTCCCCTGTTATGTTAGCAAATTGCCTGATTTAAGTATTCTATATCCTCAGCATTCAAAATACTTGTGGTTTTAATTTGTTCTGGGATTTAATTTTTAGTATGTAACTTAGCAGCCAAACCAACATATATTGTTGCCAATTGCATATCACCCAAACATCGAAAAGGATACATGAGCATGTATATAAAGGACCACATTTTATTATGTTAGGATAAACGAGATTCAAAATAATAAAGACACCCTAAGATTATGGATTATCTTTAATACAACATTACAACATAAATCTGTTAAATGAATGAATGCGTTTGCTTCAAGTTTCTCGACAATTGGAATTTCTGTCACCAAGAGAAATGTTTGTCTTTAGTAAGTAACGGAAACTACTACCACCTATCTTATTTAACTTTCTAATACTCTTCCGCATATCATATAATGCACATATATGTGACTTTTTAAGCATTCCTGCTGAGTTCAGAGCAGTTAACTCGTTTATATAGTAGTTGAAATCGATATTCATCAGACACTGTTGGATATCTCCCGTGGCTTGACCATTATCCGAGCTAATGTCGGCCAATAACGCAAATAAAATTGTAACCATATGTATTAATCCAATGTCACAATAAAAGTCACTGGCATTAAAAGGAGAAAGTATCACGAAAATGCCGACTCATGTCGAGTACAATTTTGTTATGCCTATTAAATTGGTTATGGGCCACAACTGCGATAACCCAATAGCATTAATTGTGTTGGTATTATTTATTTGCATTTTGCTGTTTCCGCTAAAAATGGATTTGAAATTAACATAACTTTTTCCAGAAAACCGGTGCAGAAATTTCAGTCAGATGAACTGACTCACATGTATTTTCATCCAACGTCTTTTTGTATTGCTGCAAAAAATGCGCTGAGTTAAAGATAATTACCAGAAGCAAAATTTTAACTTTTAGAAGTTCTCCATTTGGCAAATGTGGAAGAAGATTTTTAGTAAATCGGCAATTTGAAAGCATGGCACCCTAAGGGGTAATTGACCTTCTGATGCGATAACGAAAATGGAGGGCATCGCCTTTTTCACACAATATACTTATTTTCCGATATTCAATTTTTTCCCTGCAATTCATAATTCGTAACCTGAGACTTTTGTGAATTTTTTTATTTTGTAATGCGTGGTGAAATTAGAGCTCCTTCTGCTACCTCTCGTTCAAATAATCGATTAACTAAACGTTGTTCTCGATCCGATTTATCGAAACCCTAATTCAAAAACTGCTGTAAATTATTATCGATTTCATTAAAATGAAGTGCTCAATGAAATGTATAAAATTTGGCTGCATAACTTTTGCCTTTATGGTACCTACCATAAAAATTACTTATCTTAAGCTAAATATTCCTAAATTCATATCTTTAATTCAATTGGGTTAAATTCGCTTTAACGCATCGGGATTTTAGTAACTGTAGCTCTGCGGGTGAAGATGGTGCTACAATACAAATGACCGACTTAGCTCATGTATTATGTCCTTCACTTCATATCTCTCAAGCATTTACCTAGAATTCAGTCAAATGTGGAACACTTTATAGATTTCATAAATAGTGTTCTGAAAATAACAATGGAACTCATGAAATGGTGCCTCCCATAAAAATAACCGATGTAAGTTAGCAATATAATCTTAGCTTTTGCTACAAAGAAATTCGAGAATGATAATGGCCGGTTTCGCAAGACTCCCACTGGTGCCCGATTTTCCAGAATTCTGTCTTTTCCTTTTCTTAATTAATTAGCAGGTCGCCGTAAACCGGATCTTTTTGTTTTTTTTTTTTTTGTTCATTACCTTCTGATGTGGCAATTCACAATTCGGCTATATAGCTGCGCCTGTTTTGGTGCCTATCGTTAGCCCATATATAACTAGTTCCACACTGAATTCAGTCAAATTTTGCACATGTCCTGCGCTTGGTAAATTTTGCTGAGAACAAAGTGGTTGTCATTGCCATACCCTTCTAGTACTATCCGTATAAGTTGTCCGATTTGCAATCATTTAATTTTTGCCCTGCATTCCCTAACTCGTAAACCGTAATAACATAAATATTTGTCAAATTTATTCCGTTGTGGTTTTTGCTAACATTTGGGAAAATAAAGAGGATTATCATGACTGTTTTGAATATTCTCATATAAATTATTTAAATTAAGCCACATATTCCCAGGTTCAAATTTAGAACAATACCATGCATTTTAGGGTACTGCCAATAAACATTTTCTAGGTCAAAGACTTTCGTGGGTTATAATTTTTCTTCTTTTAAGATAAGAACCTTGAGATTTACCACGCCCCTTCGAACTTTCGTCACTTTTTTGGAACAACACAAAGTGATACTGGATGTAGGTATATGGTTTTCTAACAAGCTGGTTTAAGATTGGGATTGGGGGACTTGCTATGTCCGTTTTGATTAGTTCCAATATAAAACTGCTGATTTGACCAGAATCATTTATTTGTCTACAATTTATACAAAGACGTTCTATGGGACGAATCATTGAAGAATATCCAATGACCTTCAAACACAATGGCGCCTTCAAATACAATTTAACTAGCTGACGTACGTCTCACGCAATTTAATTTATATTTAAATCAAAAAATTGCAAATAAAGTGTTTCTAGTGTCACAAGAAACTGAAAAGACATAGAGGAAATTGCAGCCAGTAGCAACAAATAGCAAAAATATATCAATCGATTGTTTGATACACATAACAAGGTAATCTTGTAGTGGCAGAGAAGGAATCTCAAATGTTGGACACGATTGTGAGGGTTGGCTGCACGAGAACGAAAGGAGGATTAGTGAGTACGACAATATTTTTTGAGTTTAATTTCATCTTCTATTTATTCTTTCACTAAATAAAAGTGTGAATTACTTTCCTCACATCACTTTTTAAATCCTAAACGATCGGTGTTCTTATTTACTCAACGTTATTAACTCTCTCTGAATATTCAAAAAAATTGGTAAAATATTTGCCGTGCTTAAGTATTATTACATTAGTTGCATCTTTGGCGAAAAAATTCGCAAAGGAACTTTAACGCGATGCAATAACCAAAAGTTGTATACCCATAAATTCGGCCTCTTATTGCGAACAGCTTCACGCAAATGATACCTAGCATTAATAATATTTACTGTTGACAGCTTGGTGGAAATTACAAAAACCTTGATTTTTTAATGCTTTTTGGCTACCTTTTCGATTTTGCTTTATCATCGAAATGGTATTTACTTAATTGGTCAGCCGTCTCCGGATACAAGTCTCATCTCCCATAATTATGTGTTCTATAACGTATTGGTAGGAAGAAATAATCTCTACACTGATTATATTGGGCTGATCTTCTTGAAAAAAAATTGAGTGCGAAAATTGACGCGTCTAAGACCCAAAATTTCTTTTAAAGGGGTTGACTACACCGTTTGCAATGCTAGCGTCATCAGCAAGGTCCATAGCTGTTAATAGTAGGTATTTGAGTCCCAAGTCCAGGATTTGCTGGACAAGACTTTCTTCGGTAGAGGTTCACAATCGTCCAGCGCTCTTCGTCTTCAACTCGTTCCGGGACTTCTTTGATCTATTTATGCTACATGCAGTCATTTCTTTCCAAAAAAGTTTGTTCACCTCCTGCTACATTTTGAACATTTCCGCTGCAGAAATTCTATTTCTTATAGAAGATTTAATGCAACTTTATTACTCAACATAATCATAGATTGTAAAAATCGCCACAATTAGTTTACGCGCCTTACAAAACCAATCATATATCAAACACAGTTATAATGTGAAATTTGACACAAATGTCTTTTACGGTGTTCCCAACTTAAAAAAAATATTTTTCATGCTCGATATAACCGTGTAATTTAAATTGAAATATGGTTATACCCTTTGCACATGATAGTATTGCCAAAAAACCGAGATCCTTGACTTGACAAAAGAAGTCGGCATTTCTTTTTGATATTTAAGCAATTGGAAAGTGGTATTTCGAAAGTTATTAGTATTTGTAAAAACGATTTTCTGATTTTTTTCTAAAAAAGGGCCATTTTTTAATTTTTTAAATTAAAAAAATGAAAAAACAAATTCGCTTGCATTCCACAAATGAGATATGGGAGATTTTCTCACATTCAGTGAGCTTTCAAGCATTCCATTTTTAGACTAACACAACGGGGTTTACAGTTTAAGGACGATTTTGAAATTCATAGCTTCAGAAGTATTCACCAGACAAAACGAGGTGACCGCCGCTTGTACGAATGATAGACGTATATACTGGCGCTGGAGTCGGTCTTTTACAGGTACAGAAAATGTAAAATTTTTAAGATTTTTAATTTAATTAAACTTAATCTTTTATTGACATGGGAAACAACTCTTTCCGTACCCATAGAGAAAACTTTTTTTTCAGAAGAAACTGATGTACCAGCAACAGATAAAGTCTCTTTATCTTTTTTATCTTTCTCTCAAAATACATTCTTAATGTGCATCTGAAGAGGGTAAAATTTGTAATATAGTTCTTTTTAAATAAAATCAATTTCAAGGGGAAGAATTTTAAAATTTTTTAAATCTTCATCCAAAGACAAGACAAGACAATAAAATGTATCTCCCAAGTTGTTAGTTTGCTCGAAATTCTGCCTTCCCTGTAATTTTTTTATTGAGTTATATTTAAAGAAAATGTAACAGATGTTTGTTTTTGCAAAGCTAAATCGGAAATACTAGTAGAAATGCAGTCGATTCTTTGCTGAAACATACAGTTATGTTGATAGAACTTCCCCATATTGGCAATGTCACAAAACATTTTGTACTATTTTACAAAAAGTTACTTTATGTAGGTCAGACAACAAAAACCATCCCAAAGTTGAATTCTTGAAATTTTTTCAGCACAACAATCGACAACGAGTAATACTTTTTCCTTACAGAAATCGACTAGTCTGTATGGATGGTTTCGAAATATATTATGGACAACCTTGTAATTAATAATTAAATGAGTCTGCTATAACAATATCGTTACTGAAAATGTATCAGTTTTAAGATACTTCGAAGGTATCTACGATAGTGTGCACCGCTTTTACGCACAATTTCTAAAATATATGATAATTACAAAAGTTATTAAAGAAAAACTTTTCGCAAACGCTCTTTTCTTTGCTGCCATCTTTAACTAAAATTAAAATAATGTAAGAACAGCAAAACCAGTATAAAGTAACAATTCCATAGTCGAAGGCGACTTTGGTCATCCCTTCGGTAAAAGTCAATTGTTAGGACCAACAGAGCAACTAACAACCCCATCAGATATGGCAACAAAGTTGGCTTTAGTACTTTTTAATTACAGTTTTTTCGGTTCATTCCTTCTTTCATTCTATTTTTAGTAAACAACTGAAAAGCCAGTGAAAGAGGCCTTCAACACAACATAGTAAGTATATGGCATTAAGCTTTATAACATAAAACGAGTGGTAGGTGTTGCCTTGTATGTATATACGATGTATTTGTATGTGCATGCGGGCATATAAACCTCTACCAAGTTGGTTTAAATACAAAGTAAGATTGTGGCAAATAGCAATAATAGTAACACTAACAGCAAAGGATGCGGCCGACATCAAGAAATACTGGTGCTTTAACTATCCTTTGGGAAAATTATATGGATTTTCTTTGTAGCTGTCAGTATTCATTAAAGTAAAGTTTAGTCCTTTTCCAAGTGAGGAGAGGGGATTTTAGGTTGTCAAAGAACACCTTTACTTCTGTCAAACGAGTTAAAATATCTAGCAACAAACAGGCAAATGCCTCTGATTAGACATGTACATACATGGTTACTTACAGAGTTTTAAAATTCCCAGAGCAAGGAAAACTATCGACTGTTATAGGAGTTGATACTAAACATATTCGGATGAAACTTTCAACTTGATATAAATATAAATGATTAAGTGATAATAATCGTCTAATCATAATGGATGATAGTATAATTAAGCCATGAACTAATTTATAATTTACAGCATCATAAACTTTATCAATCATAATAATGGATGTTAGATTTAGGAAATAATTTACTTCTCATATTTATCATATACAAACTAATACCAGAAATTTTGCATTTGGGCTGCAAATTCATAGTTATTGTTATATCAAATATTTCTTTAGGGTGATTTAGTCTATAGCTGATACAGAAGGGATGATGAGTGAAAGATGGTTCTGTTCCAGGCGAAGAAAAGTTTAAATCTCTTTCAATTCAACAAGATGGTGCACATAGTCCGAATTAGCAAGTGAAAGTTTCCTAATAATTTTCCTCTACATTTTGTTGACCTCTAAGGCCCCCTGACTTTACCGCACCTGAACTTTTTTATTTTCTTTTTTTGGTTATTGCAAGCAATCAAAAAAAGTTTACAAAACAAATCTAACAAATACGCATGATTTACAGTAATACATTCGATCAATAATTGAGGCAATTCCCACTGCAATCCTCCAGGCTGCAATGAATGATGATGTCTCATGTGCGTCACCGAGCGTAAAAGTTGTTTAAATTCGATTATTTTTTAAAGTCATTAAATCACTTCATAACAACGTATTCTTTCCGGGAATAGTGAAGAAATACAATTTGTATGAATTAAAAAAGTTATTTCAGTTTCTTAATATAGCAGCATATATGAACTACCCGTATTTGTTGAATACATATGTTTAAGCAAGAACATACTTGGCGCAAGTAACCATTGTGGTCCTGATATTTGTTCTTAAACAAATTTTTAGTTTTCGAAACATAATTCAAAGTAATTTGAAAAATGGATATGTGAGATTTTAACTCAAAAGCATTCAATGCCGTCATGATTTTGGAAAATAGAATTTAACACTTAAAGCCTTTAAAAATAGACATTTAGTAAAATTGTTTAAGGACATTTTTATGATTACAGATTAAACGTTGCATAAATTAACAGCGGTAGTTTAGGTCATTTATTTTACAAATGAAAGGCTTATGTGAGTATAACAAATCTTGCAAATTAACCTATATATAGACTAATGGTTGTTTTAAGAGCGATTATGTAGTAATCCACATAAACGATGTATTATATATTTGTGATTCAATGTCGTCAGCAAAATTTAAAAGGGCTTTGATATCTTTACAGTCATGAAAATACATTTGATACTCAGGTGAAGGAAGAAGGAAAAAAGGAAAAAATATCTAAAGTACGGGTTTAAAACCCGTTATTTTGACTTTCTTTTTAATTTATGTTTATAAATTTTCATATTTCGGTGTTCGAGTAAACAGTGCTTTTAGGCAGAAAAACTTTTGTTTTAAATATTTTCCATTATTGCCATCAGCGGTAATTTGTATTTTCTAGGATATTGTGCGAAATAATGGATAATATGCGTTATGACTGATAATCATACATAGCAGTTTGTAGACACAAAAAGTAATAACAAATCTGTTTCCTTTACGGTTATTCTATATTGTAAAAATAAGTACATGAATCAATAAAATAATTATATTTTTGGTACAGTGAATTATACAAATAATTTTTTAAATTTACTAAATACTTTCTGGAAGTTTAAAACATGGTGTTTTAGAGTAGTATAGGAGTGTCATATAATTCTCTGTGAGGAAAATACTGATGAATCGATATCAAATGGAAAGGTAATTAATTTCCTGACTAAAATGTTATGAAATTCAAGCACAAATATCAAATATGCTTGATATTGTTGCTGTATTCTGAATTCAATTCAATTCAGTATAAATAAAATTAACAATGCTACAGGGTGTCAGTCGGGAAGGTATACTACTTTGTATATTTATAATTTTTGATTAAATGAAAGAGAATGGATCTTATATTGATAAATGGAATACAATATCAGATAAATGCCCGTCTCACAAATGCGAGTCCATTTGAGTACATTTTTCATTACATTCAAACACGTATTTCGAGCGATATTACCTATACATTAATTTCATCATAAATAGTTTGTTTGAATTGCCCGAGCGTTTCTGGCTTGATTGCATAAACACTGCTTTTCAGATATCCCCACAAAAAGAAGTCCGGATCAGTCAAATCAGGCGATCGTGGAAGCCAATCAACATCACCATTTCTTGAAGTAACTTGTTGTGGAAAGAGGTCTAGCAGTAATTCCATTGTAATCCTGGCTGTATACGATGTGGCACCGTCTTGTTGATACCACATGTTAATCAAGCGTTGAGAAGTTTTCATTCATATCACGATGTCGCTCCCCATTGACAGTTACCGTTACGTCGTTTTCAGTTTCAAACAATTAAGGTCCAACGATTCCTCCTGAGCAAATTGCACACCAGACTGTCACTTTGCCCAGAACCGACTATTCTGTTTATTCACATATCCATTCGAATGATTTATGATTTTTTCATGAAAATCGGGGTTGCCATGGGCGAGCTATAACATCATATTGGCATATGTACAGCGGCTCAAATGGTCTTGTAGAAGAAGCTCTTGCGTCTGAATCTTAAATGGAAACAAATGCAAATCCTTGTGCAAAATTGTGACCAAAGTTGTTCTTTGAAGACCAAGCTCCGGAGCACGGCATCGAATTGAGGTTGATGGATTGCTTTGAACACTCTCTTGAGTTGCAGTAATGTTTTCAGCCGATCTAACAGTACTTGGCTCTATCAGCTACAGACCCTCTTTCTTCGAAATCATTCACTACACGATAAATAGTGCGTCTTGTTGGCACGTTGTTTCTCCCAATAATTTCACCTAACTTTCTCATCGTCACAGTGATCGATGATTGATTTTGATAAAATGTTTTAATGATTAAAACACATTGGTTTATCGAATATTTTTCCATAACAAATTTGCCACGTCTCTACTTCACGACTGCCAAATATGTTTATAAAATGGCGCCAAAACAAAGTAGTATCCCTTCCCGACGGACACCCTGTATTTGTACAGAGGTTATCATAAATGATATAATCCATGACTCTGCTCATTTCAAGAACAGCAAACAAAAAAGTTGTGCACTTATATATAGGGTTATCCATTTTTCATATTTAAATGACCACCTCTGGATTGGTTGAAGCGGTGGAACCTTTTGAGGTAGTTTCCGAAGAAATACGGCCCAATGCAACCTCCTGACCATAATGCCTACCAAATAGTTAATTTTCCGGATGCAATGGCGTTTTCACAATCACTTCTGAGTTTTCCGAGCCCCATATGCGACAATTTTTATTGTTAACGTAACCACCGAGTGAGAAATGAGCTTCATCTCTGAAGAAGATTTTGTTCGTTCTTCGGTTGTTAAACGAGTCCATATCCGTAAATGTCAAACCTTTCACTAAATAAATAACACTTCAACAGGTAACAACTGACAGCCTTAACAGACCAGCGGGTTGGAAACCACTAAATGGATATTTTCTTGCCTGTCAATATCTGTGTCTTTAAACGTTTTCGTCCATCCGCGTGTCTGTTGGTGGAGGCAGAAGTGAAGTCTTGCTCCAATTCGTCGCGTATTTATAGGTGTATTAAATTTGAAACTGGACAAAATCCCTCCAACAGGAAATAATTTTCCTGTGCTAAAACTAAACACACTTTTCAGATTTAATTTATTTCTACTATTTATTCAGTAATTAATTAATTATTTGTTGGTAGTGGACAGATATAGGAAATGTGGAAACAATTCTGAAGGAACAATTCTTTACCGGGTAGCTGCTGCTACATCACTGCTGATATACTTACTCTATCTTATAAGGTCCAACACATTGGAAGATACAATCACTGTAGTTTAGAAAGAAATTCGCGCAATGATTTTTTAAAAGATGGAACCGTGTCCATGTACATATATCTGGACGGGTGTGTGACACGACAACCCGAGTAGACCTACACCGATCCACAAAATCTTGCCAGCGGTAATATTTTTCCATGGCTTGGTTTGAAAAAAAGGTAAAAATTCGTCGAAAGCGATTTTTACACGAATAATTTAAAATTGGTACACTGGATTTTAAGTAAAATATTTGTATTAAATTTCTGTAATTGTGTAATGTGTTAATTGTTTATCAAATGTAGACATTTGGAATATGACATGTATATGAAATATGATATTCGTCATGCAAATGCGATTATGTGCTGATTCTTCACATATGTACATCCATATGTACATCCGTGGATGACAAAAAGCTATGTAAATACTTTCAAATAACAAATCCGAAAATTTGTCCATTAATTCTAAGATTGGTTTATGCGGAAAGTTCGTTCGGGTAATTCGTTAGTTCACCGTACGCCACTTCTCATGACGTAGAGTTCATTCAAACACTATCATAACTTCCTCTCACGCCTTCTCTAAACTGTTTGCTATTGTTTACTACTTGTGCTCTCGTTCTAGTCGTGAGTGGTTATAGCGCTTAAAAAAAGTTTTAAAAAGTGGAAAAAATGGAGGAAAAAGAGCATTTTAGGCATATTATGCTGTATTATTTCCGAAAAGGAAAAACCGCTGCTGAAGCCAGCCAAAAACCAAAGTCTGTTTATGGAGAAAACGGACCAAATGAAAGAACTTGCCAGAAATGGTTTAACAACTTTTCTACGGGCGACTTTCTTAGGGCGACCAAAAGAAATTGTTTCCGAGGAGGTGAGAGATTTATTGTTAATCCCCGTACAACAGTTAGGGAAATAGCTGAAATAATCAAAAAATCAGTCCTAACCGTTCACGGGGTCATAAAAGAGCTCGGATTTCTGAGCAAACTCGATGTGTGGGTATCTGACACTGCCACACCGAGGTCTCACGGTGTCTTGCGGACCCGTCAGAAACTGTCAGAGCTTAGGTGGGAAGTTTTACCTCATCCACCGTATTCACCAAACTTCGCTCCGTCCGTCTGTCACCTATTTCGCAGTCTGAGCAACCACTTAAAGGATTTAAATTTTCATAACGACGAGGAAGTGAAAAATCGAACTGACTGACAGAAAAACTACGCGAGTTTTATGAGAGAGGAACTAAAAAACTCCCAGAGAGGTGGATAGAAGTCACTAAAAAAAGGCAGAAATTATATAATAAGGTAAAATGATTTCCTGTCTATAAATTTGTAAATAAATTTCTTTTAAAAACCGATTGAACTTTCCGAACAACCCGATGCATATGTGAAACTGTCAATCCAGCAACATAAGTATAGTCATCTCTTCATATAACGACCGATATCCATATTTTGTACAGGCTAGCGCACAAGTTGCAATAAATTAGAAATTCAAATAACTTTTATTTTGTTTAATGTATTTTATTTATTTTTTGTATTGTATAAAAAATTCAATTTTATTTAATATAACTAATGAATTTTGGAGATGATAGACTTGTAAATGACCTTCATGCTCATTCACTCATATATGACATCTGATAAGAACACTTTTCATAGCGGCCTGAAGGGTTGAAGTCAGAATCGATTCAATTGTTGTTTTAATGGCCAAATTTCTTGGTTTCGTGGTTTTGTACATATCTGGCTTGACATAACCCCATAGTTTCTGGATATTAATTTGTTTCAGAATTTTCGTTTGTAGCTCCGCCGTAACCGGTCTGGCTGTGTGCGTAGTTGGTCCATCTTGCCGTCGATACGGATATGTCTTCGGCGCAGTTCTGGGTAAAAGTTCACCATCTTTAAATAACGGTGCCCATTGACAGTAGCACGTTTCGTGCGCCACCCTGTAGATATAATTATATAACAAATTTTGGTAAGGTCAAACTTATTATAAGGATCACAAATTACAAAAAATAAGGATTAACAAACTTATTATAAGGATCAGATCGGTGTTAGTTTCGGTAATTTTCGTCTATTTACAATTTGACTGCGTTCGGACAAAAAAACCAATTGGCTGGTAAATTTGTATATTTGAATCAAGCACTGGTGTAATTATGAGAACATAACATTTTATACTCTTTAATTCAAAACTATATTTGGATATGATAAACTAATGACTGTTTTTTATCCTAATTCTGATACATTTAATATCTGGTACTTGAAGAAGGTAATCATATGGAAACCAATCATTTTGAATATTTCCAATAATTCAAAAAAATGGCTAATAAATCAAAGTTGCCTCGGAAATTTGAACACCATTTTTAAAGTTTTCATATCAAATTTTCTTAGAACTGAATTGGATCTTATTATCGCTTATGTCGAATATCTTTCCGTCAAATCTTTTTTTCAAATTTTTCCAAAATGGGACATATTGGACAAATTATAAAACCGATATCTGTTTTAAGTAGGTTGCATTTTGAAGAATGCTGGTAACCCATAGTTTGTTCCCCAGTGTTAGAAGGATAAAGATGTATCTAAAGAGTTAGATTTATGTCACCAAACATTGAAGCACTTCTTATTATACGAAAAGATAGTAACACGCATTACCTATTCGGTTAGTATAATTTCCGATGACGAATTAAATAACTTTACACAACCAACGCAATGTTATAAAAATCCGCTTCAATAATGATGTTGACATTACAGGATTCGATGCCATAATTATTTATAATACTTTGAAAAATCAAAAGCAATCATCAGCTAAAAATGTTATCTGCAGTCTCGTATCCACCGTAACCAAATTTTATTTATGTGGTTTAATGAATTTCAAAGAAACATAAGCATGTATGCACATTGCGCCCTCTGTTATTAGTAGAGATATATGTAGGAAGTAGTAGTGTAGATATATTCTATGTTTGTACAACTATAATATGGTTTAGGTTAAAGTTTATTTTCAGCTCGCTTCTTTTAAGGAAACTTTGCTTGTGTAGTTGCGAGTTTACTTTATAAAGTAGTTTAAATGCAGAATTTGGGCCTATTCATCCGGAAGATGAGTTTAGAAAGAAAGTAACTAAACTTGCTAACTCGATAAATATACTCATCATCATCATCATGGTCTTGAAGATGATGTTTTTTGTGTAACACAGTTAAGTGGTAATAGAGGACGTGATAGAATGTAGTTGAGAGAAGTTTTTATAAACAAGAGTAAAAAGTTTTGTTTTGAGAAGAAGTCTTTGCGAAGAAGTAAGTTAATTGAAAATAAATTGTCTTTGCACTTACTTTGGAGTTTATAATTTTTTTCAGGCTAGAAAACATTTACGCTTTTTTGCTCAAATCACTGAAATTGATTTAATTAATTCAATTACGAAGCTATTCTGAAACAAAAAAAAAACTCTTAATATAGTGTGGATTGTCTCATAAAAACGAGTTAGTAAATTGTCAGACACTTCGGAATATAATATAAGTTTGTTGCTCTCACTCATTAAACACTTTACTTTGTTTTTCTAATAACAATAGTTTGAAAGAATTTAGCTTACAATAAAGACGTATTATTTCACGTTAAACGGTTGTTAAAAATACCAGCGTTTATGAATCCTAGATATCACAATTACCTCGAATTGAGAATCGATGAGTTCTGGAGTACATATCACATAAACTCGACGAAAAAAGGCAAAATCATAAAACTGCACTGGACAAAAAAGGCAGCGAAAATGAAATTATCTGAGAATTTTTTTTTTTAATAATGCAGCTGTGCAAACATAATAATAATATTGTAAATGTTTCACTAACCTATCTTACCAACCTATTCCTTTTTTTTTTTTTTGCATGAGAGATTGATTTAATGAAAAAAGCTTTTCATAATTTTACAAAGTATCCTTTTATTTGTTCAATTTTAATATTAGGATTTCTTTTTTTAAAGAAAACGATGTGTTCCTCCCAAGACACCCACAAAATATGTACTGTGCCTCCAAGTCTTTACATCCCATCAGAAGAAAACATTTCATCTTAATATTTCCATTCCTTTGCCCTTCATGGACGTAAATAAAGTCGTTGGTATACGATGTGTGTTAAAAAAAACATTTGTTTGTATTTATGCCTCTCACGAACAAACTAAACATGCTATATGAATAAAACCGTCAACATTTCTTCGAGACGAGTGTACCAACATAAAAAAATAATAACCGAAAGTCGAAAGTACATATCCCGCGAAATTTGAAAATTTCTGCCTATTTTTTGAACACACCTCGTATTTGCAGGCAGGTAGGTGGTGTAACGGACATTCCAAGTGTATATCCTTAGTCCAAAACCCTCATAATTGCAACTACTGTAAATATGTGGGCAGTTTTATTGTATTATTTTTGCTTGTCATACCAGGCGTGGCAACTGATGACCCGGAAAATGTGAATACAACCCAGTAGATATCGACACTTTTGCACTTGACTATTTCGAGTGCCGAATGCTCAAACCCAGTATCGCACAGTGGAGGATTTAAAAAAGGAAAGTAAGAAGATTTTACCGATTTCGACATAATTTTACTGACTCAAAAAAACGTTGTTGTAGAGTAGAGTGTACTTTTTCAGTTTGGTTCTAAAATGGGAGATTCGAAAAAATATGTGATGTCAAGATGGTGTTTTTTTTTATATAATACAAGATATCTGCTACAGCTAAGGAAATAAATTTTATAAATTTTAGAAACAAACGTTTTGAAGTCTGAACTAAAAGTGGTGAATTCAAAATTTAAATTTTAAAATTTTTTGGAAGAAATTTTTTTTTTGGAGAAAATAAATTTAGGTGCAACTTTATTTTGAAAACATGTTTACAAATGATTCATTGAGAGTGTTGCCCATCGCTAGCTGCTACTTTTTCCCATATTTCTGACAAAGCTCGAATTCCGTCACGGCAAAACTGTTTATCTTTTGAGGCTATTCACGAATCTAGCCATGCCTTAAAGTCGTCATACCAGTATAACTGTTGGTCAGCCAGACCGTGAACGGAATAAGTGATAGTTGGATGGATCAATATCTGGAGAACATAGCGGATGGGTTAAGACTTCCAGACTTCAGCGTTTCCAGGTGGGTTTTAACCAGCTTGGCTACGTGATGCCGAGCGTTGCCATGATGAAGAATCACTTTTTCGTGTCTCTCCGCGTATTTTGGGCGTTTCTCGCGCATTGTGGGCAATCGCATTAATTGAAATCAATAGCGATCCCCAGTAATGGTTTCGCTTGGTTTCCACAGCTCATAATACATAGCACCGATCTGGTCCCACCAAATACGGACCATAACTTTCGCTGCGTGAATATTCGACCGATGCGACGACGTAGAAGAATGACTTTCTTTTCTTTGGATTGCTGTGATGAATCTATTTTCGCCACCCGTTACAATACGATGAAGAAAGCCCATCTTTGGTGCTGAAGAAGTTGTTCACAAACGAAAAAACTACGGCCAACGTCCCTTGATTTCATTTCATAAGGAACCCATGTTCCTGGCTTGTGAATCATTCCCATCAAGTAATGCTGTCAATTCAGTGTCTTCGAAGGGGTTTCGTCTTCCTTCACGTGAATGCTCGCCAACATTAAAATCATTGTCTTTAAGGTGACGGAACCAATCTCGGCACATTGTTTCACACAACCAAAAGAATATGACGTAAAAAGAATCACTATTGTGTCGAGGCGGTATATTTACCATATGACTAAGTTTGACTCATGACGTTTAGGTTATGGCAGAATCGAACAGCACTTACAGCTGGCGCCACCTATTGCGCACTCTAGATCCGGAATATGTACAATATGTTTATTATTCTGCAAGGCAACATATTTTTAGGGAATCTGTTGTTCAGAAAATACGGAACCTAAACACATTTAGAAAGTTGGAGTATCAGTTATGCATAAATGCCAATATATATACGTCTACAGGATTATCCCTTTAGTGGTTTCAAAACCCCTGGTTTGGCAATGCTGTTAGCAGTGAAAGTTTATCATTTACGAATTTGGGTCGTTCAACAACCGAAAAATGCATAAAAATAGTTTAAACTTTCTACAAAAGTGGTGGTTCCACGTGGGCTTTCAATTCAATAAAATTTTCATTTGCGATAAAGCTCATTTCTCACTCGGTGGTTACGTCAACAAACAAAATTGTCATATATGGTGCTCGGAGGTGCGCTTTATGATGTGCAAAAACTACTTCAAAAGCATCCACTGCCGCAACCAATCTAGAGGTGGTCATCTAAATGATACAGCATTTCGTACGTAATGGCAAGGTCCAAGCACTGTAATGGAATAAAAGTTTAATCAAAAACGTAGTTTTATGCGGGTTTTACTTAATTTTACTTGTGAAACCGAATAATGTATAACCAGTTATTAAATATATTTTCATCAAATGTGTTTGACGACTTTTGAACTCATTTGAACGATGTCCGTTTGGCTTGTTAGCTAGTTGGCTGGTTGTTAGAACTGTCTGGCCGACCGCTGTAATCGGAAATCTTTACCAAACTTGTCAACACTTACCTCAGCCTACTATTTGGCAAGATCGCCGCCGAGGATTGTGTCGACAATGTGCTAAGTAGTGACTCATCGCGTGGATTCCACCACCCCTCGTACGCAGAATAATGTTGTTTGAATGTATACGTAAGTCAGCTTATCTGACTGAAATTTCTATACTGGGCTTCGTGTCAAATGACATATTACGTTATAATGGAATTCAATGATAAATTTATTTAAAACGTTACCGTGTTTGAGATGGAACACTTAATAACCAATAGTTTAAACACGGACTCAAGGAAACGAAATCAAACCGGATAATAGCTTTAATTTGTTTAAGTTCCTATTGGGTATAATGAGAATTATACCCAATTTTGATTCCGATTTCGATAACTGAATCAAACTTTTATTCATTTTGTTTATTTTTCATTTATCAGAAACGAAACTGTAAACAAATTTGTATCGGATTCGTTCAAACGAAACGACACTGAAAACACTTTGGAAACACTTCATTTTCCGAACCATTTTTGGCAGTGTTGTTGTTGGATGTCCACCTGCATGGCGATTGTTGATGCTGCCAGTAGCATTTCAACGTGTATTGAACCGATTAAAAATTTATTTAAATTGCATTAGAAGTTTGTTTCTGAGTCAAATTCGAAACCACAACATTTCATATATTGACTCGTTTTTTATCCAAAACGAAATCAGAAACCTACATTGATTCTGTTTCTCTATCGGATCTTCCATTTATTATCGTTGTATTTGAGTAATGTCCAAATTTCAGTCATTGATTCGTAATTTTCCCCTGTATTAACAGCATGAGCAATTGGTATGGATGGTTTTTCATTGTTAATAATCAAAAGAAAAGCCTTTAGACTTCACTAAGAGCCGCCGATAAATAATCTGCATTCTATTTTGTCATATGTATGACTGGTTCATTTTTTTAAATATACGATCAACATCAGTACAGTATAGAATAGAGTGTTTGTTTTCAAAATATGCAGCCAATTCCTAGCTTCTATCTGCATAGATTGTTACTTTTGTCCCAACTGCAAGATGTTTCCACTGCTGCATGCTTTAAACTAGTAATTCTCGGTCTTACTTCGTTAAATGTAAATTCTGAATTAGATCATTCAGCTCAACTTGAGTCACTAAATGACGTTCATCAGCAGCATGATACAAATTACCACTGCTGCTGAAAGATGTTTCGGACTCACTGCTCGTGGCACTGGGAATGACTGGGAATGGATCATGTGGATCATGTACGTTTGAAAACCGATGGGAGATTGTCGTAAGTAATATTTTTTCGATTTTTCATATTGAATCACCAACTTTTGTTAAACAGAAATAACAATCGGTTTGGTGGCTACTTGAGTCTCTCCAAAGTATTAGAATTGAAAAATCGAGATAGTGTTTCTTGCCATTTGATTACTTGTATAAAACAGTTCTGCAACTATTGCATAACATTGTCAGTGTCCACGGTTTGCTAAAGTTTCTGACAGCAAACCCAAAATATTCACCTCACCAAAGCAAAAGTAGCTTGAATCAGTTACACACGATCTCCTCTGACATGCTTAAACGCTACTATTATGAAGATTTAGAATGAATGTAGGCTTCTGTCAAATTAATAATTGTGAAATTGTGGTGTCAGTATTGACTATTTTACAGTATTGCCAGCATGCGATATAAAATGAACAAGACGTGATAGCTGAATTGTCTGCCAGATTCGAATCCAGCGCAGCCAGATAAGTTTAAAAACATGCTTCGTCTCTGCGATGATTTTTTTTTTTCAAAATTTGTAGATCAGTGTTAGCTCTACCTTGTTTGCATTTATTGCTTATTTGTTTGTTTTAAAATATTGGAATGGCCATAAAAATATTACCGCTTCTTAAATACACCTATACCTCAATCTACCTGCATTTAATTATGTCTATAATGTTTGAATTTGAAGCCAAATGACTAGAAAATATATAAGAAATGAAATAAGTGATGAGGAATAGGTGTACGAGTATATTAGCATTGTGCGGTCAACAATAGATCGATCGATCGATCGATCAATAGCATAAACAACTGAGCGCATACTTTTGAGTGAAAAAGTTATGCAGTGAATGCATCATGAATATTGTCACTCCAAAATGCATTAAATTATGGTGTGTACACTATATGCGAAAAGGGTACATACGTAATTTTGAAAACAATAAAATGCAGTTGTTGTAAAAATGAAACAAAATATAAATAATGACAATGAATAGATATATATGTAAGTAAAGATTAATAATTGGTTGAGAAATTGAAGAATTTTTCAGCTTTACCACTTCTCTTTTTATATACACTTTCATTACTTCAGGTGAACTTATAAGTAATGAAAGTGTATATAAAAATGTAAAACGCAGAAGAAAACACTTAAAGAACTTTAAATGTTTCAGGAGGATTATCAGTTTGCTTCTTTTATAAAGTTTTAACTCTATGGAGTTTTTTTGTAAGAAAGTTGAGAGGTACCGCGCCACTTCTACAAACCCTCACACTTTTGCACTTCAGGCTGGTACTACGTTGTCTTTTCATGATGAAACTACCTCCGTACAAAAAAATGGTCGTGAAATTTGAAGCTTAATTTTTCCACCAGTAGTGCTATGTTTTTTACGATTAAGATTTACCTAAATGGTGACTCTTTTTTTACTGATTTCTGACACTGAAATCGGAATAATGTAAATTTGTATGTCACAGTATGTTTGATGATACATTTATAAACCTGCAAATAAGAAAAAAGGAACTTAACAATTTTACAAATATGTTATCGAACATATTGTGACATAAATCCATCAGCTGTTCTGATTTCAGCATTGGAAATCGATACAGGAAAATCAGGCAATGACCCTAATTTTTTTCGCAAGCAAACAATGTCTTGTTGAGTTTTTTCGTCGTGAAAAAAACGTGCCACCTAGCTTAAAGTAAAAAGGACGCTGGGTGTAGTCAGTATGTAAGTCAGTTCACTTCAAGCTTCTGTACTGTTTTACATGAGAGTCCATTATTGGCAGTTTCCCATAGATACCGACACTCATATTCCATAAACATCTTTTTTGGAGGATATTTACAGAATTAAGTCTTTGTTCATACGCATTTCATTCAATTTCAGGTTCATTCATTCAATTTCAATAGAAAATGATATCAATTTTCAGTTTGTAATCAAGTGCAGCAGTAATTATGAAAATTATTTTTGCAATTAATTGCTAACTGATAACTCGTTAATAAATTAATATTGGACATTTCAAAAGTAGAGATTATATATATAATAACCTTATCTACTTATGTGTGTTTATGATTACACATGTATAATAGACATTTTTACACATCTGATATTGAAAATGATATTGATTTGAAAATACACCGATACATATCCAAAATACTAACGCTTAGTTTGAAGTAAACTTTAACCACCTTCCTCATTGTTTTCTTTTCCTTTTTAGGTCTACATAGTTGGTCATATACCACCAGGATCCGATGAACGCCATATAGGACTACAGCAAAATGGACACACCACATTTACAGAGAGTAACAACAATCGCTATTTGGAATTAGTACGAAAATACTCATCAATTATTCAAGGACAATTTTTCGGTCACTTGCATTCGGATTCATTCCGTATAATATATGATGACAAAGGTGTGTATGCATACATGTGTCTGGAAGGTATTTGTATGCCTGATTCCTTAAACTAAATTCATTACTAACAAAAGTGTATATGAAAAAATATCAAATTAAAATTACTTGAAGCACCATCCACATCAATAACTGTAACCAATCTGTATGCAAATATTTATTGAAAATAACAAATATTAATTTAAATTCTTTAGGCAATAATAATTTTACGCACACACACACACACAATAAACATGCACAGACATATCCAGTAGCGGTATTTATGGCTAAAAGGCCTTCAATTAGGCATTTTTTGAAAGTTATGCCCAATTCCACAGAAGACTCAATTATTTCCAAATTACACATATATTGGCGATTCTGGCCTTCTCCTCTTGTTGCACAAAAGAGATTTACGTCAGATATTTGGAAGATATTTGCGAAACCTTTACCTTTAGTTTCCAAAATTAAGAAAGTACTGGTGAAAGTTACAACTCGTAAGTGCATTCAATTTATTCGTGTTAATGACACTATTCAGCGTAGAAGTCTGTAAAATATTCCAATAGCTTAAAGTTATAAGGCACCTTGACACAAAATTCCACATTTTCCAAGTTGGCTCCCAAATACAGACTTGCAGCAGAAGGGAATAGGTGTGCATGTCGCTCTCGATTGTTTGTTAGGAATAAGTTATTCGCAATAACCAAAGTGTGCCGTTTTTATAAGGTTCCAAGTTTGAAACCCGGCAGCATATTGACAGTATTGACTAACATTCTTTAAAATATTTAATATTTTTATTTGTGGCGCCATTTTGGTAAGCAGTAGTCTTGACAGTTCATATTTGGCAGTCGTGAAGTAGAGACGTGGCAAATTTATCATGGAAAAATATTCGATAAACCAACGTGTTTTAATCGTCAAAACATTTTATCAAAATGAAACATCGATTACTGTGACGATGAGAAACTTACGTGAAATTTTTGGGAGAAACAATGTGCCAAAAAGACGCACTATTTATCGTGTAGTAAATGATTTCGAAGAAAGAGGGTGTGTAGCTGATTGGGCCAAGCATGGACCATAACGTACTGCAAGATCGGCTGAAAACATTACTGCTACTCAAGAGAGTGTTCAAAACAGTCCATCAACCTTAATTCGATGCCGTTTTCAGAAGATTGGTCTTCAAAGAACAACTTTGGTCACAATTTTGCACAAGGATTTGCATTTGCTTCCATTTAAGATTCAGTTGACACGAGAGCTTCTTCCACAAGACCATTTATGCCGCCGTACATATGCCAATAGGATGTTGAAACTCGCCCATGACAACCACGATTTGCATGAAAAAATCATAATGAGCGACAAGGCAGATTTTCATTTGAATGGATATGTGAATAAACAGAATATTCGGTTCTGTCAATATGATTGATGTGATTGAAAACTTTTTAACGCCACAACTGCATGCTTTGCGCCTGATTAACATGTAGTATCAACAATACGGTGCTACACCGCATACAGCCAGAATTATAATGGAATTACTGCGAGACCTCTTTCCACAACAAGTTACTTCAAGAAATGGTGATGCTGACTGGCTTCCACGGTCGCCTGATTTGACTGCTCCGGACTTTTTTTGTGGGGATATCTGAAAAGCAAGGTTTATGCAAACAAACCAGAAACGCTTGAGCAACTCATACAAAATATTCATGGTGAAATTAATGAAATACCGCGTGAAATGTTTCAGAATGTAATGAAAAATGTGCTCAAAGGGAGGGTCTCGCATTTGTTTGAGGCTAACAGAGGCGGACATTTATCTGATATTATATTCCATACATAATTGCCGACATCAAAATAAACATTTATCAATATAAGCTCCATTCTCTTTTATTAAATCAAAAATTATAAACAAACAAAATGGTATGCCATTCCGACGGACACCCTGTACTTATTAAATTGGTCAAATAAATTAATTAATTAATTTAATTAAATTAAATTAATGATAAAGCTAAATGTTTCGAATCTCCAGATAACTCAACGTACAGTCAAATAATTAAAATAAATATGTGATAGATTTATATGACCGCAGCAGCCTAAATTTTTGCTTATTGAATTGGTTTATAATTCTCAGTAAAATTTGGAAAGATCAACCAATAAATCATAAATTCACATAGCGATTTACGAGGGCGTCTCAAAAATAGCCGACCTGACGTGCAAATGTTGCCAGTAGTTTGATAAAAATTATTTTTGGTGAAAAGTGGCAACTATATAAAACATATGTTTTAAGTTTTAAGACACCACGTTGTTAATGTTTTTATTTGACCCATCAATGCTAAACGATCACAGAGAATTTGTCCCAGTAAAAATGGAAGACATTGGTCACCGTTATGTAATTCAATATTTCCATTGTAAAGGTCTCAGTTGAACCCATATTAAAGCCGAGCTAGATTATACTTTGGAGAAGTCTGCTCATTCGTTTACGACTGTAAAATGTTGGGTAGAAGAGTTTGAAGAAGGCCGTACGAGCTGCACAGTTAAGAAAATCCACAAAATGGTATAGGCTGATCGTCGGCTGAAATTATATTTCAAAAAGTGCTATACATCGTATATTGACCGAAGATTTAACGATAAGAAAGCTTTCAATAGAGCAACATGGGCGTCACAAAGATGTTTCATAAGAATGTTTGGAGTTATTTTACCGCAATGAAACCCAATTTTTTCGTTGATTTATAACCATGGATGAGACATTGGTCTACCACTTCACACCTGAGACAAAGAAACAGCCAAAATAGTCGACTGTAATGGCAGAATTGGCGATGGCCAAAATTAATGAATTAAAGTTCGAATTGCTTCATCACGCACCTAATTCGCCAGATTTAGCTCCTTCGGACTATTTTCTATTTCCAAACTTGAAAAAGAAGCTCGGTGGTAAACGATTTGCCAACAATGAAGAGGTGGAGTCTGCGGCTGATGGTTATTTTCAGGAGTTTGGCAGTTCTCATTATGAACGGGATTTAGAAGCTATATATATATATATATATAGGAGCTATATATATATGTAAGTTAGTTTCCCTGATTGGAATTTTTGTACTGGTTTGTATTACAAACCAAAATAGGATAATGTGTCGCATTAATTAATTTTTCGTGAAATGGAATATTTTCCTTTCAAAAATGGAATTTTGTAATTATATGATCGTGACCTAAGCCCATGTTAGAACATATTCGATCTGGTTTCGTATCTTCTTTCTTTTCCAGCTTATTCCCTTTTCATTGCAAACCCTCGTTTCACTTCCTATGTTAATAATGTAAAATATTACTTTTAGATTTAGGGTTAATAATGTAAAATATTGCTATTGGATTTAGAGTTAAAGGTGGCAGGTAGCTGAAAGATTAGGAAATATTAACAAAATACATAATTTCTGTTGTTATACAAAATGTTTAGATTTACAGATTTCATAGTCTTTGCCGATTTTTCCTATTTTCAATCCAAGCCAGACAATTCGCCGAACGTGGCTCCGTTAGGGAGCCACCCTAAACGAAATTAGTATTCAAATATCTGGTTCAAGCACGTCTACATCCATCTCTGTGTTGTTGCAAGGTCCGTAATATTAAAGGATTCCTTAAAGTATTTTGTAAAAACTATTATAACATTTTTGAATTAGAGTGGAATGGTAGTACTTATATAATATTGTGACTGTCGGAACAAAATTTAGGATCTTATCAAATAATGATTGATTATGACCCATCATTAAAATAAAGAATCCAAGAAATCTTTTGCTGAAACCAAAGCAGTTAAGAAATTTTCTTCATTATGAATAAATGACCGGATTTGTCACTGTCGGAACAAAATCCACTAACCAAATTATGTAATTCTTTAAATAATACTGTTTTAATTGCGTGGGGGTACCTAACACGGAAGGCAAAGAAATGGTTCTAAGTAGCACTTAAATAATGGAGATGGAATTTAAAATGCAAACTGAAAATAGGCATGCTTGTTCTAAACAGGTTGACCAATTTTAATAAAATTAAATATATTGGTAGGCGCTCCATTTGCTCCCAACTTCACGCTGCTGTAGCAACCAAATGGATTTTGATGAAAGTATATCGTTTTACGTAGCAGTTAAAAAGTAGAGACATCCTTAAAGTGATGACGAGTTTTTCTTCATATGGATCTAGCAATGTTTATTTCGTACTTCCAACTGTCAGCTTTTCTTTATTTGAGCAAAAATTTACTTACATGTTCAAGTTATCTCTTATTGCGTACGGAAAAGCGCTTTAAATTTTTTTGATTACTTTAACTGAGGGCATGTTTTCGAATGCTAATGAACCAGTTGATCAACTGAATTTTTGATGTCCTTTGTAGAACTTTGGGATATTTAAAAAGTTTGCCGTCTCTATATCGTCTATTGTGTATAGGTATATTACAATCGTTAAACAATCAAATATTTTGTTACCATTCAAATATTTTACTTTTTTAGCACTTTCACCTGTTTTGGATTTTCCTTAAAAATCTTATAACAAAGTGTTCCGAATACAATGACTTCTCTCAATTTCCTTTTCTATGGTACCCTACAAGCACAACCGTCTCAATTCTTAGAATTCTGCAAGTTCATACACACTGGTTCGTCTGTTGTTTCAATAGTATTTGAAAATAGTAATACTTTCTTGCCATAGAAATAACGCAGAGATATGAGAAAATTTATTCTATTTTCAGAAATAAGGAAAATTTATGTCAAACTTATAACTTTTTTATAGCAATAATGAAGGGACATAATAAAACTGAAGTTGACACATTGAAGATTCTAAAATTTGATAAATTCGTAACACTTTACGGAAAAAGTAGAAAACTCGCTAGCTAAGAACATCAACGTTTATAATCAAAAGCTCAAATGTTTTATTCTTGCGAAAGCTCATTTTTATCTATTCCTGAACCCACAGTTTTCTTTGGAATCTTGGTTATGTCTACTGCGTATTTATAATTTCGTTTAATCTACTGAATTTATTTGGCGGAAAAGAATATGGATTCTGTAAATGGCTAAGGGTATACGAGTATAAATTCTCGAGTATTATCCTAGGTTTGTCCGGTTATGCCAACATCTCACAAAATAAATTTCCATACATACTTTGGCGCAGGCAATTAAATTTTGTGTGAAGCTTTGAAATACTCGTACTATTAGGAAAAATGTAAACTCAACTATTACACATTGATAAATTTTTTCAAAATTTGTTTTTAGTTTGAAGTCACCGGTTGCTAAGGAAAATTCTGAAAACGAAACGTGAAACGTAAATTTTAATCAAAATTCTGAGAAATTTTGATACGCGAACGCAATCAAGGTTTTAGCACACAAAACGGTATAAAGTTCTGGTTCGTGTATCTAAAGCAGAGTAAGTCAAAGTTATTTCAAAGCTAAACCGACTTTCTTATCAGGCCTCCGCAGCCTATCAAACAAATAAAAAAAACATGCGGTTTCTGGAGACTTAAGGCCACCAATTTAACTGTCAACCTTTTACATCAGCAATCCGAAAAAGAAAATAACGACATTTCCTCCGAAAATCTTCCCGTGGGTTGCTTAATAGTAAATACCGAGAATTGGTTCTACTATTTCAATTGAACAACTTCATATTTTCATTAAGTAAACATTAGATTTTAATATTAAAAACTAAACAAATGCAAAAAAGTGCAATTTGATGATGTCTATTTTATAGCAATTGCCAGTGCAAAATTCAAATCACTGTGCATATCAACTTTGAATGCTCTCACACATTGTCTATCCAATATCGATACGATTATGTTGAATGTCGTGCATTATTAGCTGGAATACGTAGGTACCAGTATGATGTGTAAGAGTGTAAAGGACTTAATCCTAATTCATCTGATTTGATTGGACCTTACCGCTTTAGACTAGGTAAATGAATAATTCGATAAATATTCTCACTACGCCAAACCCTGAAGAAAACACAAACGTAACAGATCGCCATATGAAACTTTTTTGTCGACTTCCTCGAATCCAATCGATACTGAGCACTGATAAGTAGTAGACTACGATAACTGGAAAGCCTTTAGAATGACCCGACTTCTGAAACTCTGTCACTACTTGGTGTGATGAAGAAAGATGTCGGAAGACTGATAATCTTGACATTTTGTCCTACGTGCGGCGTACAGCAGATAAGGCCATCTAAACAAGTAAGCTAATTCTTTGCGTCATGATTCAAATGTAAAATGCTACATATATGTATTATAACAAATAAAGAATTCTGTTGGAGACAACACAACAAAGCTAATAACGGTTATAAAACCACTATGCCATAAGTAGTAAATAAAATTATATACAAAAAACCCTGAATTATTGAAGCTACTCTTTTTAAACATCACAACAACAAAGTCGTAATCCGATCTGAAATTGCTAGAAAGAGCTTTCGCTATATATATTGTAATATCGTATGGTGTCCTCTTAATTTTTCCTGTAACCTAAAATTACTTTAAATTCGTGTCTATGGCTTTTCTGGGCTGCCACTGAATTCGCATCTAAAATACTTCCAAACATACATGTAAAACTCAATTAAAATACAAATAGAACTGATTAATCTCTAATTTAATTTAAATAGGAATTATGTGTACATACAAACAGACCTTCATATGTAATTACATTTGTAAAAACACATAATATACTAAAATCTATTTTTGCTGTTAGTATGGTAATTGCAAATTCAAATTTTTGTAATTTGCTTAAACCCACCCAAGCCGTTTTCTACTTCTTTTCGACTTGATTGAATTAAAGTGTAGCAACAGTTCCATCCTTACTTCATGAGAAATTACAATGCTTAATAATTTACGGTTTGTATTAGTCAACATAAAACGCCCGTCCCTTCCTTACAAGTTGTCTTCGCTTTGATTTTCTCGAGAATTCATTAAAGTTTCTAATCAAATTTTATGAGTTTGAGTGACCGTAAAACGATATTAAAAGGAATTTCTTCTGGAAATAACATATATTCGAATCTGGTCACCTCTTAAAGCAGGGCTTCTCAACCAGTTTTGCTTTACTGCTCCTTTTTGCATTTTCCTCAACGAATTCATTTGGTCACTACCAAATTATTCATTTAAATTTTTATATCCCATATAATTATTTCATGTATTTTCGTACTTAGTTGTTTGCGCATTTTAAAATTTCAAATATTTTGAAGAGTGAATTAAGATCAGTTGTAGTAATTTTTCAAAATTTTTTATGTTGCATCATTTCAAATCTGAGGTAATCATACAAAACATTTGGTGCTATTTTTATTGGTTTAGGAATTATCAAAAATATCATTCGGTCGAATTTCGCTGAAATCAGATTGGAATTAACGTGGGGGCTTAAAAAGTCCATGTTTTGGAGTACTCTCAATAATTTTTCATGTTAGTACTTTGTAAATGTTGATACCACAACGGTTTAATTTAAGTCCACTTCAGTTCATTCAAATTTTCATAAGACAAAATAATTTTGCCTTCAACCCATTAAACAGCTGCTGTTCCATATAAAAATCAGATGCTAAATGGATCAAAATCAGAAAAAGCTCAAATTTACTTAATATCCCTGGCAATCGGTTTGGCCTGATAAGTTTTATATAATTTTTATTGGACAGGATTAAAGTTATTCAAAAAGTATGTTAAATTTTTCAATGTTTATATATTTAGTGAGCATCGTATATACTTAAAGAAAATACTTAATATTTTGATCACATTCTAAATGTTGATAGCAAAGTAGTGTCGCATTCGCTTTCCATTCGAAGAATCCAATCAGTGTTATAAGCTAAAGTAAAAAATGCCGCAGTATTCAATACTTTTACAGCTCTTGTACGTAAATATAATTTTTCAGTTTTTCATTTCTACTCTTTTTCAGCGTCTACATATTATGACGTGCAAGAATATATGGGATAAATCGGTAGTTTGTATGAAAGATGATGGAAGGGGAGCGGTTACATAATGAGTTTTATTTTCCAGTTTTTGCAGAGAATTGTAAATCAATATATTGCACAAGATCCAAAGCTACTGTTGATGATCGATTAGAAATTACAGAAGAAAATCAGCCCACTTGTTTAGGAGGTACCAGAAGGGGTGAATGAATGCAGTCCATTTTCAATGAGAGACCTTCCTTTAGCAAAAGCTTAACGTGTGCCAAATTGGACTAAATTTCGTGCAACCATATAAGAGATATGTATTTAAGAATATATGGGTTAAATAAGCCATTTCTGTAGAGGTTACCAGAAGGAGCGCGGTAAGTCGGTCGATTGTAAAAAATTCTGCCAAGCATTATAAACGAATACAATGAAACTTCAGGGGAAAAACTGAATTTCTGAGAGAGTCGATGTAGCCTACTTGCAATACCCAGCTACGATCTCGCAAAATATTAGGCTGTTCCACCTTTTAAGAAGTTTCATAAAGATTTATTGCAGTTATTGTATCCACCAGCCAGTTATGAAACACATTTGGCAAAAACATACTCAGTCCTTTAGAAGCTTTCTCCTGGCTCTTACATTTATGGCCGTATCAAATGATAGACCTCTGTTGTTCTATTTTATCTCGTAATATTAACCCGTATTTTTTGCATTTGCAGTTTAGTCTAATTTTTTTGGAAATACTTTTGGCACGTCGAACCACACTTTGAGAACTACTGCCATAAAGAAATTCATATCCCCCCACACTTTCTTCTAAACAAACATTTCATGTATTTGTCTAGTCAAGTGTTATTTGCTATGATTTCTCTGAATGTACCACATTGTTATTGTAATCATGTACACATATACCTAAAATACATATCTATGGATTTGACTGATTGCATGTGTAGCCGCTAAACATATGGATGGATGTGTGTGGGCCTCTATGTTATTGCAAAGGTTAAAAGACACTTATGAGTCCGACATTGAATATCCTTTTTCTTTCGTGCTCGACTTTCTCCCCCCTTATCCGGTGTTGTCGGGATTACTCAGCAATTCGTTAGCCTCATGTTTTTTCTGGTCATTCGTCACGTATTCCATAGGCGCCATAATATGACAAACCAACTTAGAAGCCATAATTCAATTTGTTTGGGTATGGTTACCACATACTGAGAAGAAGAACAACAAACGAAAAGTAGAGGCTTCAGCATAGTTAGACCGCTTGGGAGAATGGCAATAGATTTCAGGGTGGTGGGCGTGGGGTTAGCTATGTGGAGTGCAGCAATGAATGATGTGGTAAACGCTAGCAAAGTTTTTACATGTCGACAAATTTACATCGTGCGTTAGGCGCAAAAAATGAAATTTGCAAAAAACAAATGGAGGATGTAGCCAAAGTTGAAGCGGATATAAATTTTAGAGCACGAAACTCTTATTGGTGCTGTGGGATGGTTGAATATTAGTATCAACACTTTGTTAAATAAAGTAAAAATGGGATTTTAATGAAAATATTATTTTAAATATATAATAGAATGTGTGAATATTACTATTTTAATTCTTTTGGTTATAAATTCATTTGCAAAGCTCGAATATAATTTATATCATGTGCGTAGGAGTATTCAAAGTAAAACTTTTCGGCAAATATTATAATCTCGGAAGTATAATTAATGGGAGCATGGATTCTACCCCATATTTCCTGAAAAATTAAGAAATTACTTGTTCCCCAATAAATATTCAAAGACTAGTTCCGAAATCTGTTTAATTGATCATCTTTTCATTTTACTTCATTTCATTTGTTATGCTGCGTCGAATGTACAATTTGTGAAATGAACAAATACATTTAATATCGATTACATTACCCTAAAAGTAATTCGTCTATAGCCACATAGTAATCCCTTGATTCTTTAAGTAACCTTAAACACGTCAGACTCTCAAAACTATAGACTCTGCTTCGGTTATTAGCTCATAAATTTATTGAACCAGCAAAAAGAGAACAAGTTGCAACAGAAATAATTCGTACACTAATCTAAATTGCACTAGAAACATTTTAATCTTCAACTGGGCGGCTGCAAACTTCTATGAAATTTGTACACAAATCGGAGGAATGAGGACATATGATATCCGATACGAAGCACCCAGTAGACAGCGTCTAAAGTACAAAGTGTCTTTTGACCAAATGTGTTTAAAGACTTTTCAAATCGATTGCACATATCCATCTGCCTGGCTAGTAGGCACAATAGCGGTCGCAAATGTTCACTAAACTTTTAAAATTTGGCACAGTCTTATGTTTCACCAGATAACAGCAGGGTATAGTAAATGGACTATATTGGCGCACCCCTTCTGGCACATTAATTTTTGAAAATCGGTTAATATGTGTGGGATATTAACCGATTTTCAAAAATTAATGTTTTTCCCCCTGCAACTACACATTCGTAGACTGGAGTAACTTAAATTTTTCTGTGTTAAATATATTTTTAATGCTTGCCAGAACTTAAGAAAGCAACCTACTAACAATTCTCCTTCTTATACCTCCCATACAAATCACTCTTATATTGTCGCACTAAATTTATTCAAATTTAGTACACGTTAAGTTCTTGCCAGAGTAAGGTATCACGATGAAAATCATTGCCCATCATTACCCATTTATCGAAATGTAATTTTCCGCTGTAATCCGTAATTTATAACATAAGTTTATTCAATTTTAGTCAATTTTATTGCCTTATACTACTGGGTAAAATGAGGAAAAATTGACGAAATAGACAGACCAGTTCTGGTATTTTCCATACAAATTACCAAATTTACCTATTATTCCTACTATATTCAGTATGATAAGAGAGGCATCAGATATTTAGTACTAGAACTTAATACTCAAATCACTAATCTCTTCACATTTTCCGAATTTCAGAAAGTTACTATTACGCTCTTTTGTTGTGCTTTAATTCGGAGTAATTTTTTTTTCATAAGAACTTATTTATCAACAAGGCTCTCTCTGGCACCATTCACACTTTTGCAGCAAAACGATTTTGGGTGAAGGTATACGAGTATGTAAATTAATTTGTCTGACTGAATGAAGTTTCTATACTGGTTTCTTTTTAACTTATTGCAAAGTATGTTTTTCGACGAGATAAATTACAACTAACACACATCTTCTTCCAAAGGAGCTTTTAATTAGCTCTAGTTGGGTTCTAGTTTTGTAGCGTCATTTCAGTTCTAGTTTGAAACCATTAACACTGCGCTGTTTCCATGTTTCCTATTTTAGAACTAGTTTGAAATGAACTGACAAACATCCAGTTCCAAAGCGACTCAAAGTCAACATTTTCACTCATCCAAACGGTTAAGAAAACCAAGTTAAACGAGTTCACAATTACGGAAATTTCTTGTACAAACATTGCAAGAAACATTTGAGAATTCGTGTCTAAAGCTATGCTGGTGCTTTTTTTCCTCCCGATATTCTTTTTTTCTGATGTTATGGGAACCTTTGGAGCGGTCAGTGTCAATCGTTAACATCAACCAATAAAATTACAAAGCCAAAAAAATTTACAATTGTGGTTATTTCTAATGGATTCGAGTTCTCAATTTTAGTTATGTTAATACCAAATAAAACAATAAAACAAAGACAAAACTGAAATTTAAATAAATTTTATCCGGTACAGAAACTTCAGTCTGGTGAATTGACTTACATATAATAACCGACTTGCTTTTCCGTTTGTACAAAGATGTGAATGGGGGCAAAGAAGACACTGTGAATTGGTAGGTCCTTATCAAGATGGTAATGTCCTGAATGTCCCTGCTATAAATTATAACGGATCCACTGATTTTTGCTAAATTAGCCAAATGTTCCCTCCGACTTGCAACGTGTGAATGGGGACAGAGGGGAATTGCTGCGAATTGCTATATCGTTATCAAAATTATCATTTCCTGAAGGCCCCTGCTGATTTTTGCTAAATTACTGATTTTGCAAAGAGCTTGATAACGCAGTTCATTAATTCACAGAGTTTTGAGTTAAAAATTACAGAAAAATCCGCCGGTTTGAGCGGATGGTATTTACTACGACTCCCGAATACGATCTGGCGAAACTTTAGGCCGTGCAAAGTTTCAAGAGGTATTGTAAAGATTTACAGCAGTTATTATGTCTACCAACCAACCAGCCAGCCAGACAGATGGTCATCGCTCAATCGACTTAAAAAGTACTGAAACACTTGCGGGCAAAAGATATTTGCTACTTTAAATACTTCCTTCTGGGTGTTACATTTTTGTCTGTATCAAATGATACATATCTTCTTGTCCTTGGGTGACTCACGGAGGTTTTACGTGAGTCCCCCGGGAAGGCCCTACCCACCGTGTACTAATTTCACTGGACATATTTAATATCCCCTCAGGGATAGTAAAGTAAACTTGGACTATCTAGGAACAGGAGCTGACAACTTTGGGATCAAACTACCACCCCTTATTCCAGCCAGAAGATAGCAAACTGATTATTATTGTGGAACATAATCCCGATTGGCAAATGTGAAGCCTATCGTACCACCTCTGCTACTCTCTGGGTCAGCAGCAGCCTGTTGCAATGTAACTACGCATTCGAGCACGAAGACTATCAGCGATGTCGTTATGCTGCCGTTAAGGGTCCAACACCAAATGATCAGGCGGGAAAACTGTTCCGAAGCCTCCTAATCCTCACGCTATCGGCCAAACTCACGGGTGGGATCTCGCAGCAAAACTGCTAGCATTTTATATACTATTCAGTCATTACCTGACCTAAATATCGCTAATCCCTCAAACACAATGTCAATGCCAATGAGGACCGTTATTTAACGATATTGAAGGAGTGTTTTTTTTTACCCAGAACTGTGCCGAAGTATATCCGTTGCAATAGCATTCGGTGCCAGCAGGATAGATCAACTGCACACAGCCAGACCGGTAACTTGATAACTTGGCCTGATTGCACTAGACTTTTTTATAGGGTTATGTCAAGCAAGACGTGCACAAACCAAACCAAGAGATTTGACTGAATTGAAGCAGTCCATTAAAAAAATAATTGAGGCGAACGCGACTTCAACTCTTCAGGCCGCAATAGCTAATTTTCTGATCAGGTGTCGCATACGCGTGAATCAGCATGTTAGTTAAAAAAAGTTATTTGAATTCATTCTAGCACAATTGGTGCGCTACCCTCTGTATCTAAGTATAAAGCACATTCACTCAACACATGCAGCCAGTCTTCGACTGATGCATCACAATTGCGCAAATCGCGATAAGATATGGCTGTCTTATGAAGAAAGAAAAAAAAACACAAAAGTTAAAACCAGAATCATGGTATCTCAAAACGAACCTAACATCTTGCAAAAACCTAAATGTAGTATGCCCGTTATGACTCTCTTTCCAACATGTTTGACGCTTTGAAAAGACACATTCATCCCAAATCTCAGCTCTGCCCCCTCAATGGGCTAGACCGTTGCCGCCTGTGCATATCCTTTCCTAGCATTGAAATCCGTCGCACGATGAACTACAACAGGGACCAGAGGGGCAGCACTCATCCGCATCTAAAGAGAGCGGATCTGACGATACACACGATGCACAGCCATCAGCCGCAGACTCCACCTCTGCAGTGTTAGCAAATCTTTTACCACCAAACTATTTTTTCAAGCTGGGAAATAGAAAATAGTCCGAGGGAGCTAAATCTGTCGAGTAAGGTGCGTGATGAAGCAAATCGAACTTTAATTATTTAATTTTTTCACCACAATATTAGATGTGTAAACTGGAGAATTGTCTTGGTGAAACAACATTTTCTTTTCTGCCAAATTCAGTCTGTTTTCCATTATCTCATCGCCCAAACGCTGCAGTAAGTTAGCATAATATTCGCCGCTGATAATCAGCAAAAATTACCCCATGCGCATCCTAGAACCAGACGCCATGACTTTGCCTGCAGATGAAACCGTCTTCGCCTTCTTTGGACCTGATTATCCAATTCCAGTTCACTGTTTCGACTGTTTCTTTGTCGCAGGTATGGAGTGGTGGACCCAGGTCTCATCTATGGTTATAAATCGGCGCAAAAATTTGATTTTATTGCCAAAAACTTCTCTGAAACATCTTTACGACGCAGCACCCATCTTGGGCATATCTTTCTCATCTTTAAATCTTCGGTCAATATATGATGAATAACACTTTTTAAAATGGATATCATTTCAACTCATGCTCATGCACCTTCAGCCAACGATCATCCAACACGATTTTGTGAATTTTCTTAATCGTGCAGCGTGAACACCTCTACTGGTCGACCGCTATGTTGTTCGTCTTGGCAGCACGTACCGCCTCGTTTAAACTCTACTACCCAAAATTTTACAGTCGTAAACGAATGAGCGGACTCCCCAAGAGTAGAGTCCAGCTTGACGTTAATATTGGTTGGACAGAGATCTTTTAAATGGAAATATTGAATTACATAACGGTGACAAATTTTTTTTCATTTTCACCTGTACAAATTTTCCCAGATGGCTGAAATATAAATACTAATCAAGGTGAAGCTTTGAAACTTAAAACATATGTCTTACAAGGTTGCCACTTTTCACCGAAATAATTTTTTTTTTCAAAACTACTGGCACCATCTATTCGTCAGGTGGGCTATTTTTGGGACCGCCCTCATAAAAAAATGTAACGAAAGAATGGTTCTAAAGTACAAAGCACATTTTGACCCAATGTGTTTCACGTTTTTCTAAGTTCGGCTATTTCGCTGGATGGCTGGCGTGTATATATACATATATGTAAAAAAAAGGATAGGTGACTGTTTCAAGCCTTTATAAAGCTTCTTAAAACTTGACTTAGCCTTGTCCTACCAGCTTTTTTTGTTTTAATTTAAATTAGCTGCAAGTTCTGAAAAAATTATATATTAACCACGACGCTTGGGAGTATGAATGACCGATTCAACACATATATTCATAGGTTCATATCTTTTCTCCGGATATACTAAATGTAGTCAACATTAATGGTGTGCTAACGTGGGGCCAGGAAGTAACTTTATTTCATTGATTGCAGCTGTGTTAAATTGAAACGCTTGCTGCTTTCTCAAGCAATCACCTAGTTCGACCCATCTTTCAATTAAGTGTCTAAATTAAATATGATTTAGCAACGATCAGGCGAACGGTTTTTCGAGATCCACATTTATTAACCCAAGTTATCGACGTTGTGTGAATCATTAGCTGTACATATAATGTCGGACCCAAACGGTACACTATAAAATTCGAGAGCACGAAAGGGAGAAACAATTTGTGTTAGAAAGATCAGGTGTTGGAGGCTGGGTTTAAATAACAAGTTATAGGAAGAATGCGAAATCGAACCAATTAAATTATTAGATCTGCACAATAGATGGTATTATCTTTTTGCTCGCCGCTCGCACAAGTAAATAATATATAATGTTAGTGTTTGTTAAAATATGAAAACAGTCTAATGAAACTGTAGTTAAGCCAGCTAGCTGACGTGTGAAGAAGTTACGGAGAACATTTCAATAGTGACGCATATAATCATAAAAATTTTTTATTACGTCTACGTCAAAAATGTCAGAGCAATTTTAAGCTGAACTAAATTAAGCGTTGGTATTTGTGAAGGTATTTCTTATCGTTCGGAAATATTTTTTAAAAAATGTGCTGCTTGCCACTTATATCACTCCATAATAAATATTAAACTTGCTCATTAAACTGCTGTGCGCGAAAACAAATGCTATTGATAGATATAGATACGTCAATACTTAATATATGTCAGAGTGCCAGTGTTATCAACGATTTTCTCTTTTTATGACCGGAAAAAAGCCAGTAGAACCATTTAGGTGTCTAGTATAATCATTCAAGATACCGATAGTGAAATGGAAATGTAGTGCGGTCAGTATCCGCGAACATTAGAAACATTTTATATTGAGTTTATCGACCCAAATATCGAAAATTCAACACAAATCTTAGCAATACATTGCCGTAGAAATCAACAGAGTCTATGAGCACAAAGTTCTTAATTAGTTGTTATTTATATTTCTTTTTGTTAGCTGAATTAATTTCTACCGCAACTGTTCATCATATTGTTTGTTTTCTAAATCAAATCACTTTAAATTCATTACAGGCAAACCAGTTTCATGGATGATGATTTCACCATCGGTAACACCAAGAAAAATGAGTGTTGGTTCCAACAATCCAGCCATGCGTTTATACAAGTTCGATACAGATTCCGGTCAGGTCAGTATAACATCACTAAAGTGACAGGAAATATGTACATACATCCGTTACAGCTACACAAAACCTCACATGTGTGTTGATGCGATAGAACAAATTGTGAGCAAACGTAGAACACACAGCAGATACCTGTAAAGCATGCAATTTTTGTTGTTTTATTTCATTGGTAAGAAAACGTGTCTTCGAAATTCTCCTGGTTTAAATTACAAATTACATTGCGTAACCAAAAGCGTACATAAACGTGAATATTCTACAGAAACTAAAAATCTATACCCTGACGACCATTTTTCCGAAAGGAGATTATATACATTAAAAGCTAAACCGCCTAAGTTCGTAGTGAGCTTTAAATCCGAATATGCAAGCCAAACAAGTCCTCAGGAATTCGGTCAACAAAATTAAGATTTCTGTGTAAATTTGATTTAAGGTTGATGAATGTTGGGGTGTTCCAGATTTGTTTGGTGAAATAAAAAAAGTTTGTTTTGGTTTGCAATGATGAATTTTGGTTGTGACAATTAAATGTTTTTAGAAATAATTGGACGACATAAAAAAGATGTTTTTTTTTTTAAATTAGTAAGCTGACGATCGATCTAAAAGAAACAAAATTCACCTTAAATCATTAATGGTTTGAAAGAAAATGTTTTGTCAAAAGAACAGTGCGGCACCCACTAAAAATGGGGGAATATATGACAGAATGCAGCCTTGTGTTTAATGTATTTCTGTTTTCAAAATAGACCTCGCAATTTTGTTCCTATCGCACATCTGCAGTCAGGCACATTTTTTTCCTGTATATTGATTTTCTAATCTAAATCTCGCTTACATAACCCCTAAACACCTTTTGAAAGACCAGATTCCGTATTCAAAAAACCGCTACAATTCTGCGATTGCTTGACTCAAAATTGTTTGAACGCGCGCCAGTGATGGACTCCACCCACCAAAGAGAAAATACATTTTTTTTTTCGATTAAAACAAAAGTGGAAACCAAACGGTTACAAGTTTGAATATTGTTTATGATCCCGATACTGTAAGAGCCAATTATGTGCAACTTTGTCTCCATCAATTCTATTCCCCTAATTTGATGTCAGAAATGCACCACGCTCTGAAAGGTCAATTCTCCAAAACGTCATAGAATAATGAAAACTGTCAAAGCGATTGCCCAGTAGTTAAATATTTCACAGAAAACTGTTCGAAACCATTATAATAAGACTGGATGCGAATGAAAACTCTAGATATGGATGTCACATAAGTGAAAGCAGAAAACCTCAAGGGCCGAATTTCCATTTGCTTATCCTTGATAAATTGCAACAAAATCCTCCCATTTCTGAAGCGGATGACAAAGTTAAGCGAAATGGCTACGGTCGAATCAACCGATCAGAAGGTTTTTATTGTGTGTTTGCTTGTTCCTATCTACGTCGAATGATATATATGGTAAAAATTTGCCTTGTGAAAATCGGCTGCTCCAGTTTTTTTCCGATGAGGACGAGGATGTCTATGAAAGAGGCTTAATTAATCAAATTACATTAAAAATTACAAAAATTTATTGAACAAAACGTTTAATATTTGAAATAAATCTTATCATTCTAGCTATGCTAAATAAAGCCTTCAATGTCATACAAACATAATAGATTTTTTGTTACTAAAGATAATCCAATCCATTTTATCGTTGTTTTAAAGATGGCTCCACAGCAAGGTATGCAAATGGCTTGACAGCAATCTATTGACAATTTTGCTAAAACCATATGCTTCAATATATGAATGGTCTAAATTTACCAAAGAGGGGAAGCTTACGGAGGTTGTTTCGATACGGAATATGACAACGACAAATATTTCTCAACAGACATATCAGTAAAATATTACAAAATACCACGAAAAGGATAAAGACAATAAACCGGCAGTAAAATCCAAAGCGAGATAAAAGAGCCTTCAAGCGTTCATATTTCAACGGCCTCCAGATTAAATGTGAAGTTCAACAATGAAAAATTCTTTTTACCTTTTTTTGAAATAACAGTATACCGATTGAAGTAAAAATTCATGACATGATGAATCCCATTGCTTAGCGAATAATGAGTAAGAAAATCATGGAGGTGTTCGAATTACTCCCATGTAATCATAAATGGGAATTTGATCCACCATTTCGTCTCCACCGCGGCGTTTTTTTTAGCAATGGTTGACAAAAAGTTTGGAATGTGTGCTATCAGCTACACCCTCAACCATAACAGAAATTTCCTTCATCCAGTTTTGTAATTTGCTAGATTTTCATTAAACATTCTCCAGAGTAAAATGCACAACACATGAGGTAAAATTTAAGTAACTTATTGAGGAATTCAAAACTTGGAGTTTCCGAAATTATGTGTAAAATACTCATATAACATCTGGCCAGAATTTTGATGGATTTGGATAGAAGACATATGTAGATCCGACGTAGTATTGGACTTGAGTGCTGCTCATATCAAATGCTATTTGAGCTTCTTTAGTAAACATTTGACACACTCTTAAAAAATCCTAGGCTGCTGTACACAGAGAACTAAGATTGAGAATTAAAATTTGTATGGAAACTACATCAAAACATAGATCTGTATTTGCCATTTTGTATAGGCTTCGTCCCTACTTTTATCTTCCAAATTTTGTTGTTATTACCATATAGGAATTCCAGGATTTCATGTTGCAGCATGAACTTTCTATACTGACTTAGAAAGTGGTACGGAGGCGAGCGATATCCATTTTATGAGGTTTACGGCTCGAATTGCTTTACTACCTTATGACACCATGCACTGCAACATAATGTTGGGTGTAAGAATTCGTTGCAATTTTTCAGTTAACCAACTCATTAAAAAGTAGGCCAATGTTTCTAAAATAAACAATTTTACAAAAAAAAATATGTATTCTAGCAGTATATTGCTTAAAAAAATGCCAGTTTTGACTTCGAACCTTGCTTCCAACAACTTAATACATATAATATTTCGAAATACACTTTGCATACGTTGTTATGTGCATGAGTATATACGTCCGATACACATACATGATTCTTGAGTTGTATAAAAATGCTGATAATGGAAAACATTCCGTATGTACAGCTCCCATTTGATTTATCGAATCCTTTGTTATAGTTTTGTGTGGTGGCATTCCAAAACTTCCATCTGCACTTATGGTAGCACTACTATTGACACAGTTTGTGGTACCTTTTTAAACATAGAATACAATGTGTGTTAGATGATAGGGGTAGATATGTATACTGTTTTACAGTATTCTCTTTGAATTCCAAACTAATTAAAGCATTGAAGCGAATAAGTGAATGCATTTAGCAGACTTACAGTTTTATGAAACATTTCGTCACTTTAGTGTAAAACTGGCCACTGAAAAAAATACGCAGATAGATTCTTACGTGAATAAACCATTCGTTTGCATGTGATGCACGGTCATGTAAACCCGAGTTAGTAGTAGCTTTCATATACCCCAAATTAGCTAAACCAATTACAGAGTAAGGAATACTAAGAGAATCGGCCAACATCAGTGATAAAAGACCTAATATTTCAAAAGTATTCCTCAGAGCTTTAAGTTGGAAGATTAACTTTCATGTTTGTCTCTTTATAAAAATAGAAAACTTTTTCACTCACATTTTAGCGTCTAATCAAAATTTAAGCTAAAAACTAATATTTCATATTAGAAAGAGCCGAGTGCCGAATGTGAGAAAATATTTACTTTGATTTCACGAAACTGTAAGAAAAAATTTAATACGAAATTGAATATGAGAAACGTGCGGACACAAAAACATTGACAAAATTTCATTTGTAAATGATATTTAAAAACCCATTAAGTGAGTCAAAGTTTTATATGCCATAAGCAGTGCTTCCAGAACTTGGTAATGAAAGAGGGTAAAACTTTTGCGAAACAAGAACGCCAAAATCTTTAATTTTTATTGAATTTTGTAAGCGGAAAGTTTCACCTATTAATATTTAAATTACGATTAAATTTATATTTATGTAAAAATTCGATACACGACTTTATGATAATTATAATTACCATTATATCCATATTGTTATTGTCGATGAAGCCTTAAAATACCCAAACCATGCCATTTTTCTCAAACATCTTTTTGGATAACAAATTACTAACTTTGATTAATATATGAAATGTCCAAATAATATTCTGATTTACATAAAAATAACAAGAATTATGTTCTGATTCATTTCAAACTTCTATGTCATATAGTATTGCATGATTTGTTTAAATTGTCAGCTATATTCATTGTTTACTTGTTGTTATAAAAGGCTACCGTATATGGTAATTTTAAGCATTAATTCAACAAGATGGGATACGTTTAATTTGATGAGAGGAGAGCTTGCTGTTGCTTACAGGATCTAAACTAGCCGACCTAACAAAAAAGACACAAAGCAGTTGGGAACATTTTTCTTTATTCTTCAACATAATCTAAAAGGAGATCACGCTTACACTCGTTACACTTTTCCAGAGATATTTAATAGCTTCCATATACTATTCATAGTAAGAACTGTCAAACTCCTTAAAATAGCCATCACCCGTACTCTCCACTTCTTCATTGTTGACAAATCTTTTACCACCGATTCGTTTTTTCAAGTTTGGAAATAGAAAATAATCCCAGGGAGTCAGTGCCTATCATTTCAACTAACTCCATCACCTTTAGCCGGCCAATCATCCAATAAGATTTTGTGGATTTTTTTAATCGTTCAACTTGGCAGCTCGTACGACCCCCTTTTGACTCTGCTACCCCCAGACTAGAATCTTGCTCAAATTTAATATTGGTTGGCCTGAGACTTTTCAAATGAAAATACTGAATTGCATAACGGTGACCAATTTTTTCCATTTTTACCCGCACAAATTCATTTTTGACGGCTCAAATAAAAATACTGCATAACGTGCCGCTTTGAAACTTAAAACATATGTTTTGTAAGGTCGCTACTTTTCAGCAAAATAATATTATTTGTACGTCAGGTCGGCAAGTTTTGGAACCGCCCTAGTGCTCTAACGCAATCAAAAGATATTTTTACAATGTATGTGTAACTCAAAAACTGCTATTTTCAATCTAGACACTTATCTAGATTCTACAGATGGAAGTAAATACAAATTATTTTAGACTTTTTGTATATCCTTAAGCTCAAATAAACGGCAATAATATGTTTATCGAAGAATAAGCTAAACATAATCTATATGAAAAAACCAGAAAAAAGACTTAAAACTAAATTGACCTATTTCCCCCCAAAAAAATATACAAATTTAAATTTAACAAAATCTAAATATGACCGGTGTCATAAGTAGACAGCGCATATATGTACAAACCTTCTCTATTTGGATTCCGGCGAAAATTCGCGCTTATGGTAATTGCTAAATTCTTAATGAAATTTTGCATTAAGAAAAGTGAGCAAAAAATATTCAACATTAATTTTAAAATGCAAAACAAACGATTGCGCATCAGAGTTAAAACTATAACGACTTTGACACACCTTAATCGGGAAACTATAAGGCGTATCGCTAATTGCAAATTGGGAATTCATAGGAACGAGATATGGTTACGCATATTTGGAGTGCAGTCTAAAACGACTTTCTTTGGAATATCAGATTATTATATTTGTTTGCACAGAATGTTATGAGATACAATTTCAATAACAACTCATAGTTGCAACGAATAATAAATGAAGAACCGCATCTTCTTGTAACTCGATATGGCAAAAAATTACTAAAAGTACAATTGCACAGTAATTGATATGTCATAACTTTGTTGACTGTCACAAATAAATCCACCTATGTTTCAGCATATAACAACGCGCTTTCTGAATGCCTGAATGAATATTTAATGAGTTTTGTAATCTGTGACAACATTTGACATAATTATTGTTTACTTTTCTCAGTTGTTAAAGAAGCGATGACATCTTATATTATATCGAAAAGTTTGATTACTCCTTTAACATCGTGTTAAAGAAATAACATGAAGAGCAAAAAACGGCCACGCATGCAATTACAAAACCGCTTAGGACACAAAGAGTGTCATAAGTGATTCAAATAGTCAAATAAGTTCTCCTCTGTTCTACAAAACAACGCCTGTTTCGAATGCAGGAACAATAGTATAAAATATGATGTAAGGATACAAAACAGTTACATTTGCTACTGTTCTCTTCAAGTTTCGCTGTCAATTCGCTATGACGAAGGAAAATAATTCACGCCTTAGACCCATGTTCATTAACATATTTTAATAAATAAACCAATTTGCATAAAATTTGCATATTTCCGTGAGTTTTACATTTTTGCCCAAAATAAATGTATAAGCATAGTATATACAAATATATATGTACAATTTGTGTGAGACAAAAATAATTCATGTGACATTAAAATTTTTATAAGAGCTTTCGTTTCGAACATACGAATAGGGTACCAACACTAGCCCACCTGGCGTATAGATGGTGTCAGTAGTTTGGAAAAAATTGTTTTCGTCAAAATGGCAACTTTATAAAACATATGATTTAAGCGTCATTGCGCCACCTTCTTTTGCGTTTTTATTTGAGCCATCAAAAGTAAATGATCTCAGTGAATTTGTAAACATGAACAATTTGTCACCGTTATGTAATTCAATATTTCCAATATTAAAGCCGAGCTAGATTCTACTGTGGGGGAGTCCGTTCCTTCGCATACGACTGTAAAATATTGGGTAGCTGAGTTTTAATGTGACCGTACGTGCTTCCAAGATGAACTCCTTAGTGGTCGATTAATTGAGGCGTCCATGCCAGACACCGTTAAGAAAATCCACAAAATCATGTTGGATGATCGTTGACTGAAGGTACACTAGCTGGTTGAAATGATAGGTATTTCAAAAAGTGCTATACATCGTATATTAATCGAAAATTTGAAGATGAGAAAGCTGTGTGCAAGATGGATGCCGCGCTTGCTTTCAATAGAGCAAAGGTAGCGTCGTGAAAATGTTTCAGTTGAGTGTTTGGCGACGTTTCACGGCAATAAAGCAGAATTTTTGCGTCGATTTATGACCGTGGATGAGACGTGATCAACCACTTCATACCCGAGACAAAGGATTAATCAAAGCAGTAGACTGGAATGGGATACTCGTGCCCAAAGAAGGCGAAGAAGGTTCCATCCGCAGGCAAGGTCAATGCGTCTTTTTTTTGGGTTGCGTATGGAATTTTTATTTTTATTGATTATCTTAAGCAAGCAAAAACCATCAAGGGCGGATATTATGCTAATTTGTTGCAGCATTTAGCTGATGAAATTGTGGAAAACAGGTCGCATTAGGCGGAAAAGAATGTGTTGCTTCATCAAGACAGTTATCCAGTTCACACACTTACTATTGCGATGGCCAGAATTAATGAATTAAAGTTCGATTTGCTTCATCACGCACCTTATTTGTCAGATTTAGCTCCCTCGGACTATTTCCTATTTCCCAACTTGAAAAAATGGTTCGGTGGTAAAAGATTTGCCAACATTGCAGAGATGGAGTCTGCGGTTGATAACTATTTTAAAGAGTTTGATAGCTTTCACTATAAACAGGGTAGAGAAGGTACCGAGCCAGAAGGAGATTATGTCGAAAAGTAAAGAAAATTTTCCACAAATTTTGTGCCCTCTTCGTTAGGTCTGCTAGTTTTTGGACCGCTCTCGAAAGCCTTAACATGTGAGTATGGACATGTGAGACGTCCGTTTCATATTATCACATATTTCCGTTTTTTACCTCTAGTCCTATTTCAAACTTTCTTTAAACTAATTTCTTTCCTTTTACTTCCAAATTTGTGTTAAATTTAATGAACCGAAAAATTTCATAATTAAAAAACAATGGAATTGAAACCCCTTTTAAATGGAATGTCACTTTGTGAAGTTTAAATGTGTCCTAAAAACTAAAAATTTTAAATAAGCTGCTTAAAAGAACTAATGCTCCAAAAGGACACAGGAGTGAATAACATTTCATGCATACACACATAATCTTGGGTTTCTTTTTCTGTGTAGTTCGGTCTGTGTATAAGAATTTGGATTTTTTGTTTGTTTTTTGTTTATTGCTAAGAGGGATTGGTTGATAATCATGTACTCCACTGCGAAATTTTTAATTTGAACCTATATATTTTACTTTAGGACTTTTTTGGCTGACTGAAGAAAGTAAACGAGCTAAATCAGATCATGTTAATTATGCGAAATAATGCCTTCAGCGTCATGCAGAAATAATGCATTTCTTTTTACTACATATTATATATTTCAGTTTTGTTTGCTTACGCTTCGTTCGGTCTTTCTATTAGAATTTTGTTTTTATGGTTGTTCAAGCTCAAGACCGTTTGAGCAATTAAAAACAAAAGTTTTGACAAATAATATTCTCATAATTCGCGGCTGTATGTATAGTTATTTCGTATTCAGCGACGGGTTCGCTTCACCAGATATAGTGAATTTATCAAGTTTTATGAGTCTGAAACTCTCAACTCCGTCTTGATTGTACAAACTCGAAAAACATCACCATCATTCACAAGTGAATTCGAAGGTCGACACTTGTAAGTGGCCACTTCAATGAACGTTATAATTACTATGGTTTAGTGACATCAACGTGAAATATCCAGACTCTTTACTCTATCTGGTTTGATGAAGTGATGAGCAGGGCGTTAACTCTCTTCAGTAAAAAAGCTATAACGTCTGCTACGTCTACAAACATTTATTATAAAAATCGCTGAAATCACTTTGTGCGTTATATAATGATATAAATTCATCCATACTTGCCGAGGAACTCTAAAATACATTTTGTGAATATGTGGAAATCATCTGTTCTTTATACTGAAAGGTTTTTTGCACGTTCTCTTTCTTTCACTTCCTTTGATACTTGGTCAATATAAGCCAAAATCATTGAAACTGCACAATGTTTTTCAAAGGTAACGTAAATTTATTAGTGATATATTAAGGTCATTTTATTGAATTTTGGCAAACATAAATAAGTGCAATTTTGATATGTTTATATTATACCTCTAAAGATGCCTATTTGGAAATTTAATATTTCCTTAAACCATTTCATCTAACACCATTTAAATTGATAGCACACAGTTTCCCAAAAACCAGCGGAATGAAACCAAAAGCCATTATGCAATCTGCATACTACGACAATAAAATAAAAACCTAGAATATATTGAAACTTCCAGGTATGAGAAAATAAATGTGTACTTTTGATTTAAATTAAAATCCATTGAAAATTGTTAAGAATTGATTTATTGTAAGATATGTTTAATTCCTGGTATTCATTTTTCGAATTTTTTATTTTTTTTATAACCCATCCATTTGTAGCCCCAAACCAGAGCGTAATAAAACCTTACATAGAATTGACATTTTTGAGCCAACTGTGGGCTTATGTGGTAAACGAATAATTAACGTGTATTGATATTGAACAATTATCCATTTACAGTTTCAGACAAAACTGAAAACGGAACCCGGCCATAAAATACACGCGCACAATTTCCACACACATAATTTGTAAAGCTATTCATTAAATAATTTATTTTATTTATTTGTAAGAAAATAGAAATTAACATAAATAAATAAAAACAAAATGTTGTCAAAAAAATGCACTTGGAAGTGTCGTAAAAACATAAAATATTTATAAACAGTTTATTTATTTATTATTTTTTTTATCGCGCTGAAAAGGAAATGGTGAAATTGTTCAAAAATCATAAATGTGGAAGTTATTTCTAAGCTCTATTTAGTGCTTGCGCACATATCTATTAACGTACTGCTCCGAATTCGCCGAGAAAAGTGGTTGTGTCAGAAATACCCTCTTCACATTTTCCCATTGAAATGTTACATCAATAATCAAGCTCACAACCAAAGGCGTTTTAAAAAAAGGATATATCCTATAAGGACCCTTCCCGTATTCTCTGCCAGTACAGACTTATTCTGTATACTCACACTATCCAATGTGAAATTTAAATTTTAACCAATTCTGAGTTTTTGTAAAAGGAAGGAACATGGCTTCCCCAAATTAATATCTCTTCAGAAACTCTTTAAAAAATTGAAGATAATTTACAGCATTGAAGGTTTTATTTAGTATGGTTGAAAAGATCCGATTTACGTTAAGAATATACCGTTTTGTTCGATAACTGGTTGCTATTTTGAAGGTAATTGCAATATGCCTCTGTCGTATTCGTATTGGCAAAAAACCTAGCATAGCCAACTTTCACAAGCTCCTCTTGAAGTGAATTTCTCACCATCAAAATCATTTGTCATAGACAGGAGCAGTTGATAATCACTCCGGATTAAAAGATGCATGCACAGAACCTCCAATCTGGCCGGTCACTATCAACGTGTAAGGCCAGGCTTTGTCCTCATAGAAAACAATTCTACTCTTATTTGCCAAAGCCAGTCTTTTCTGGTCGATAGCTTTCGTCACATTGTCTACTTGTTGGCATTACAGCTTCAAATTAAGAGTTTGGCCATAGAAGTATGACCTGCTCCTCTATGACCAAACTCTTAATTTGGAGCTGTTGTGGACGATGTGACGAAAGCAATCGACAAAAGCATCATGGTAAGAAAGCCTAGCTTAGCATCCGCTTTGAGAAGAGGGTGGGCAGAAGGTTTTTAAACAAAGGAAAGGATGTTCCCCTTTTGGAAGAACAATCGGAAACCTGGTTACGAATATCAAAATTCTCTGCTAATAACTGTTACAAATCATTTATTCCGAAAGGCCACATAATCAGCCATCGGCCACCAGTTAGATTTTACAAAGCAGTGCCAAAACAAGACCATGGCTTACGGGAAACTATGCTGCCGATAACTTTTGTTGCTCTTATTGTTCAAGTTTTGCAGCGCAAAGCTGCAAATCATCAGTTATTAAATACGGATTGATTTAAAGTAATGAAAATGCCCAGTTATCAGAACGTGAGCGTTGCATACACGTTGCGTACATATTGCGTGCAGGCAAATTATATTATTTGAAATTCAAGATCCCGTTCTATTCGACCCAGTTCAACCTTAAAATGTGGTTTCACACCCGATACACCAACAACTGGTAGGATATTTATGCTGCCACCGGTCGTAGAAAAATTCTTAAGAAAACATGTAAGAAATCTTCACTAAAGATCTTGCTGAGACACTCCGCCACCGACTATGATCGGCAGTGGAAACAAAGAAAACTGCAGTGAACGCGGTTGGTACGATATTTAACATAACTCACACGTAACTTGCATACGTTGTTGACATTGTCGCCATAGACTTTATTTCTGTCCTCACAAGCAATGAATGAATGGAATCCACAAAATCAAGTTTGGTTTTTGTTTTGATGAAACACAGGGTCGACTCTATAACTATTTAATGTGGGGTAGTTAGTGGAATAACTACTGATAATGAATAAAACCATAATCGTGAATTAATCTTAATTGTTAACGTAACATTCTACGTAATGTGAACGAAAGAATGTTAACATCTGTACAAATATCATTAAGATTTACTTACCAGCTACTATGTAGAACTAACTGGATCAGCGAAACGTGACATTTTAAACTTATTCGACCCATAAACGTACACAAATACCAGCAGTGCCATCCCTGCAAACACACACTGTCAAATACTACCCACATTGAAATGTGAAATTCTGAAAAGGCGTCTAAAATGTAAATGTATAGGAAATATCCTACACATATAAAGGACACAAGTATTGAAACTGGACTGAATACAAGTTCGGGTTTTGCCATTTTCATTTACAAATTGTGCTTGAGTTTGCATTTATCTTTCTATTTACAACTCGCACAAACCTTGAAACAAGAACTTTGTTGGAAATATCCGAAAGCTCAACACTTGGGCATAATGTAAACACCTACGACAGTAACGAAGGGGCCAGTAACAGTTTTTTCTATACTGATACTACTACTACTAAGTACACTTACAAAATGAAATGCAACTATGCGATTGTTTCTTTTCAGTGCAGCTTTTCAATAACGTTTTTTTGCATAATTATAGGTTTTGGATTACACACAGTACTACATGGATTTACAATTGGCAAACACCTTGGGGGAACCAAACTGGGTGCCCGAGTACAACTTAACACATTACTATGCGCTAAGTGATATATCAGCGATTTCCTTGCATAATTTTGCGGATCGTTTTACCAGTAACGATGCATCCTGGTTTTCTAAGTAAGTATTCCTTCTACTTATTTGAATATCATGTATTTTTCCGGCCTTTTTGTAGCAATCCCACAGGAGGAGAAGAGCTAATTACTGCTATTGCATCCTAGTACCTTTTGGGTTTGAGTTATTCTTGTTACATTTTTCTTTTGCTGTATCGCATAAAGTTTTTATTTGGCAGCCGTTGCCAAATGTTTGTTTATGCTAATTCGATGGAAATGTAAAATAGAAAAACTTAAACAGCAGTAGAACATGGCAAGTATGGGCTAGGGAAACCAACGTAAATGTAAGTTTAAAAAATCCGAGATTTGATACCGTAGTTTTCTCATTTTGCACAAAGTTGGTTTTGTTGGGAAAATATAAATAAAACGTAAAACCCACTTTATATATACAGGAGATTTCGTTTGCATACCACATGTGGAAAACATTCCCTTTTTGCCATACAGAATCTAATACTAAATATATTATTATACAAAATTTTTGATGTGATTGTAAATTCTGAGATCTTGTTATTTTATTGCAGTAAGAATTATTCGCGACTCAAACCGTGCAAAAATGTCTAAAAATTAAATGCAGCTACATAATTTGCACGTTTTATGCGGAAACATTTCGAAATTGTGAATCTCTGATAAGAAACTATTGCAGACATACTCGTATTGTATATTAAATTAATCCAACATAATTTGGATATCGATATTCAGTAAATATCGTGCCCTAAACATTTAAGCACGAAATGGTTTAAGTGGAAGCAGTTATAAAATTAAATTTCCCTGACTTTTCATTTTTCCATGTTAGAATTTTCTGGAATTCCTGTGTATACATTTCCCGAAAATTCCTATAAAAATGTATATCAAAGAAAATATGAAGTAAAATAATATAATATAACGAACATTAGAAGTGGAAATGTTTTGGAACAAATAGAAGTATTATCGGAAGCCTGATGATTTATTTCGAATTACTCTTTTGGAAATGCTTCATATGCGGTTATTTACTTGTTGGTTAATTTCAAACACGTATAAAAACGCTGCCAAATACAAATATACCCACGCATTGGCTTAAATGAGATCAGATGTACTTCAGAATAGGTAAATATTATTAAAAAATTGTCTCTGGTTTTTTAATAATTATTAAAATTACTTCTCTTGGAGAGTATCTGAGCTTTTCTTTGGTAGTTTTCTATTGTAATAAATTTAACAGATTTTTGAACAATTTTTCTGGTACTGTGTTCGCTACTAAGAGAGTATTGTAACAACACTATATTGTATATTCTCACACACTATTGTATCTTTATCAATTACAATTAGAAGCAATTAGATGAAATTGTGAAAAATTGATGGAAGTTTCTAACTTTACACTCTAATACAAATAAAGTGAATTAAAAACTCGAACAAATTTTGAAATAATATTTGAAGTTTTTATAATTAAACACACTGAATCGCATACGTATTTTACATTGCAAAACAGTGTAAAGTATCAAACACAGTTTCGACTTTTTAAGGCGATTGCGCTAAGTCTGTCTGTCTATTTGGCTGAATATCTAACATTTTGCCATACCGTGGCAGGCGCTTGCGAATGAGTGATATAAACTGATAGTTTACAAGAAAATATTTCCTATGTAATTTCTAATTGGGGGCTTTGGATATTATTTTATGAAGGTAGGTGTCATATGATATTAGAAAATGTAACAACCAAAAGGGTGCGTTTAATCCACTAGACATCTTTCGACCAAACGTTTCATGACTTTTTAAGTCGATTAAGCGATTTATGATACCCGTACATTTTTATGAAGCTTCTTCAAACTTCTCGCAGCTTAATATTTTGTCAGATCATAGTTTTTTACAATTGCGTAATCCTAAGAAATTACATTTTCAAGTGACAATAAGTAAATAACAGAATAGTTTCGTAAATGAAACAGCATACTTTTAGCTTGTAGAATGGTTCTGGTTAATAATTATATCTATTATCTAAAAAAAACGTAAAATAGATTAAATTTAAAATCCTTACACCAGTAAAGTATCTACACTTGATCCGAAAACCTTCCTTTGCTACGATAAATTTAAAATTTGTTAGTGAATTCATTCGACCAATGATTTATTTATAAAAACCTGTTAGATCATTTTCATGAAACATTTCAGGTATTTATAAAAGATACACTTAAAAATGTATGGGAAGACTTTGTATTCGCTTCCTTTATAAAAATTGAGAAGGACAGTAATTTTTTTTTTTTTGTCACCCTAATATGAAGAGTAATGTAAGTAAGTACGTAAATGAGTACGTAATTACTTACACATTTGAGCAGAGAGGTGTTCAATGCTATTAGTGTAAAACTTAAATCATCGTAAACATCCAAGATTAATCTAAAGTATGAAATATATGAAAAGTGTCGCAGATTGGTGTTGTTAAGCCTAAACCACCATCGTTAGTAGTAGGATTGAAATGCTAACTATCAGGTTAAAATTTCACACATTTTATACTGGGCAATAGAATACATACACAAATCGTTTCCTATCTTCATCGCTCTTACAATTTCACAGTTTACAATTAAATAAATGTTTAAAGTTTAACAACATGTTTATTCACGAAACTTCACGAAGAATACAGTGTAAGAAATATCATTAAGCTTTTTCAGGGAACAGGATAATGTCTCCATCGAGAGTTTGCCACATAAACCGTTGTATATTTATTTGTGTAGTAATTCAATACACGTTTTTTGCTTATTTCTACATTGCATAGCGAAAGTAATAGTTTTGCTTATTCCCTCTTCTCTGAAATATCGACTTTTTGATAACGAAATTGTGAAGAAATTATCTAAGAATATGTTGACACCGAGTGCAGCCAAAACAATCATCATTGTGAATCATTGTGTTATGAATGTAAATATCACAATTATTTTCTAAGCTCACAACAATTAGCTATACATGTCCACAGGACCTACTTTTATGGAAGAAAAGCATTCCAAATGATGACAATGTTCTAAACCAAAATGAAAGACTGGTCTTAACCTTGAGTTGTTGTGTTTTTTGAAAAACTTGTTTTTCTGATATTTCTGAAAATATCAAAACTTTCTTCTTTGAAGATACCGGAGTAAAGAGCGGCTAAACCCAACCCCAGAAATTTCAGTCAGACGAACTAACTTACATAAGCCATCATATAACGACATTTATTGATGGAAGAGTGTGAGGGGTGCCAGAGAGAGTGTCTGAAGTTTTGTGGCGATGTAGTCTGTTTTCAGTCACAGAACTGCCCCGAAAAAAAATTGGAACCAAATATCACCATATTCACCGCAACTGTTCATCCAGTTGTTAACATTGGGTTGTTGTAAGATGTAAGTAGTTGCAGTTTGACAACCATATTTATGTGGTTTGCTTATATTTTTAGATAATAAAATAAATAATTTTTTAAATTTATAAGATGAAAATTAAAGTTTTGAAAGTAGATTGAATGTATCGTACTAAATTATGTACAATTGAGAGAAACTGTATATCTACTTATTAGATGTTAATATCTTGTTTTCTTAAACTTAATGATGTTGTATGTATATTGAATATTCATCTGAATGGAATCTGGACGCACTTCTGCTGAAAAACGAATACGTACATGTTGCTAAGTTGTTGCTAATGAAAATGATATCTCTTTTGGATGATTGATATGATATCTCCAATTTTAGGCGGGTAAGCTTATTAAATGCATGATGAATGTTATATTATAATATATATGACAGAAGGAATATAAGTTTTGGAAAAAAAATTAGCTTGAGATAAGAAAATATTCTGTCGAGACGTCGTCATTCTAGCCCTTCGAAATTAAAAGATACGAGAGTAGTCAAATCAACCTATTTCAAAACCTTGTCTAATAACAATCGACAAAACAACTTGTTGAAATAAGTTCAAAAAGTTTGGCAGAATAAATAAAGTAATTTTGGCAAAAGAGCTTAAAATAATTTAACAATCTCAATCATTTTTTTTGTTGTTTTTGCTAAAGATGATTTATCAAATTAAAAATTTGAAATGTGAATTCCTTACTTGGAATTAAATTAGTTTAACAAATTTTTTAAACGTTCGTGGCCATAGTGACAAAACATTTTTGGTTGGTACAAGTAATTTGTAAAGAAAATTATCATACAAACAACATATTAATTTTATTAAAGTGCCTTTTCTTTCAAATTTTCTTCAAAAGCCGTTAATTTAGAATGAAATTTCAAACTGGGTGCAATTTGTGCGTCATTATTTGCTGCGGTCTCCAATGTGGTTTGCAAAATTGTGATGAATTCAAACCAATTGCGCGAACGATGTGGAGTTAAAAATAAATTAGTTAAAGGTTATAGTTACTTGGCGGAAATTTACAGAGAATTATAAATCAATATAATGTGCAAAGTTGTAACATAATGCGGCCTACTAATTAAGAATTAATAAGTTAGTAATTTACAAACCAATTATAAAGCGATTTCAGCGCACATTGTGGTATCCTCGTTCATTTTATTAAGTATTAATTTGCCAGTTCTACTCTCTAATTTTCTGCATCGTCTCCTGCTTAAAGGAAAATAATATTAACCATATTTTTTTATTTTGAACTGTGTCACCATTGGAAAATTCTAAATCTTAAATGTCAATCGCAAAAGTGAAAAGTTATGAAAAAATGTGCAAACCACCTTCTAACACCGCAGAAATGTTGATTTTTCATATGATTTGATCCCGAAATGTTCATCATAACTTCTGATGTTATGATAGATGAATTTCATTAATAAATTCTACTCAATAACACCAACATTTGAGAGGGCAATAAAGAAGACGAAATTGTATCTGCACACTTCCCCAACATTCATTCTCTCAACAATAGTGTTTTATTTGTCATCAATTTATCATCACTAGCATTCTGGCAAATAAAACCAACTACTTCCTCTATGGTCTCAGGGAAAATATAAACTTGGCAACAACAGTAATTTATTCAAAGAAAAAAAAGGAAATTAACATGGCAACCTTCTCTATAATCTTAGAGAAAATATTAACTTGGCAACAGCAGCAATTTATTCCGAGAAGGAAAAGGAAAATTAACGAGAAATAACTAATTTGGCACACTTTTATCGATAAATTAGTTCTTGGGAGTTCCAAGCTTGTTTCGCTTGTCTGCTTATAACATTAATTTTCTTGCTCATTTTATTCACATCAATTGATAATTTTGGTCACCAAAACGACATGACAACATAAAAAATCGCCAACTATTAATTGTGAAAGGGACTACATCGTATTAAGTAAGACAGAAAATAAAGCGAAGTATGTTACTCTTTGCATAACTAAGAGGAAAATGGCCTATTTGCTCCATGTCCCTTTGCTACAATATTACAAGTTTGATTTATAATGCACACATGCAGGTAAAGATCTGAAACGTTTAATTAACAATTTTTGCTTAGCTTAAGTCGTAGGAAAGCCCTTTAAAACGGATTTATTTCATTCGAAATATTAGAAAGTATAACAAAAGTATTTAAGGTTTTATAGTAGGATTGGTTTACAATAGCAGGTCGGAAAGAACTCCTTGAAATTATAGAGTGAAAAAGGTCTATTGCAATTGCGCAGACGTTTGAAAACATAAACAATATATCTCGCTGGTTTTCGAGAATAATAAAGTAATCTTAACAAAAACCTTTTTTATAATAAAAAAAAACCCTTATGTAAGTGCACGTAGTTCAAGTAGCCGCCACTGCATGGTGGCAAAGATCCACTGGATCTGTCGTATGTATCTGGTCGAATTTGAGCGATTGGGTTGTGTTGGCTTTGAGACCATCGATTTATTGCGGCTTTTTAGCATTGATCTGTAACTTCAGAAATCACCGTGAAGCACTGTGTGGCACTTTGTACCATCCTGCCAGCCACACGTTGTCCCCTTCTATATGGTTCAATTTAGATCAGAACCAATAATGCTGCTACAATACTATATTTGGGAAGAACTTTCCATATCGTCGGAACCGTCTTTAATGTCAGGCAACAGTGTAAATAGTTTCGCATTTAAGCTTAATGTTACTATTAATAAAATCTTAAATTAGAGCAGCGTCTAATATATGTTAATTTATACCTTTGGATGATTTGTCGGTATTAAACCCTCAAGCGTCTTCAACTGTACCGGGTTATCCATTTCTCGGTTTCAAACGTAAAATTAAATAAGACACACATAAAGCTATGATTTCGATGAGGCTTTTATTTCAATACTTACACTCGAAAAACAATGTCATTTAAATGATCGCCTTTGAATTGGTTGCTTTCGACCACTTTTTCGCATATTTCGGGATTTTTCGCTCCAACAGCGCTCAATGGTGGCTAACTGACGTCACTAAAATATGAAATTACGCTTTCCTAAACTTCTCATGCAATAAAGCCAGAATTGATAGTGTTGTGTTTCTCGTGGCAACGTCTTATTGAAACCACATATCATCCAGTTCATAATCTTCAATTGCAGGCCAAAAAAAGTGGGTTATCATACGGGCATAACACTCTGAGTTGAAATACGGATTATTCGCCACACTTTCACTAACAAAAGAGATATTTTTGACAGTGCGTACATTGCGATGATGCCCAGGCCTAACGACATTTGTAACGCTTCCAGACTCCTTAAAATTCTTTATAATCTTGCTAATTTCTTGCACATCAGATCGATTTTGACGACCATTATCAACCCGTAATGTACGAAAAGTGGCCACGTTTGAATCTGAACTTTTGTAGTAAGTTTTAAATATTTTTACGTGGTCTTCGATTGTAAAACCTTTCAGTAAATAAATAATACTTCAGGTGTCAGCTGGAAAATTGTCTGATTATAAAATCACTTGGTATTAGTAAGGATGATTGTATGTGGTAGCTCCGAAATTTTTAAGACAGATATGAAATTGTAATAAAAGAAATAAATAAAACTAACATATATATGTAATTGGCTTAGACCTAGTAAGGTAAAATGGAGCACATTTACTACTTTTATAAAAATTAAAAATTATTTTCCTTCAAATTACTGCCAAAAAGGACAATATAATGAAATATGAACTAAGGTGAAAATAAATTACTAAATTAGCAAAAATGCTAAAAGGTTCTAATTTGTCTCGTTTCAAACACACTCAAACGGTGAGCAAATAATTTTAAACAACTATTGAACTTCGTAAATATTTTACCATGTTAGGTCGTTTAGAATCTTTACCGTCCAATGTTGCAAATTAACCTGCTAATGTAGTATTGTAAGTTGTTTACTTCCCACGAAGTACTTTCTTAAAGAGCAATAATACTTGTTCTGCTATCTTTAATAATTCGTCTGCTATTTTATAACATTTTTTTAACTTTTTAATGTTTTATTTCAATATTGAGACTGGAATACAAAAAGACACAATTTTATATACACTATGTCAAGAATGAGTTTACACATTAATAATATTTATTTTTTGTTTTTACTTTACTACGCAAAAAAATGTACATTTATTTATTTTTTGATCAATTATTCTTTTATACAGTATTTAGAAACTTTTCATTCAAAAAGAGTGCAAGTCTAAAAGTCGGAATAGACTTCATGAGAATACTTTTATGATAGCGTCATCGAAGAAAACTATTCTCGTGGTTGTTTACACGTTCCCATAGTTTTGTTCTCGTGAGAACAGATTTCATGAGAATATTGTCATGCATTCTCATACGTATTTACACTTTCTCGTGATTTCATTCTCATGAGAGTACATGAAGTGTCATCAGTTTGTTTTAGCAAGCATGTCGAAAAGGCGCAAATTAATAATCTTTTTGTGAATTAAATGCAGAAGAACTGGGTCTCATGGAACCGAAAAAAAAACAAAGAAAAATGTGGTCCCGAGACATGTATCTACTACGAGAAAATGACAAAGTTTTTGAAAATTTAATAACACAATTAAAGAATGAAGGCGAGGAATTTTACAAAAAATTTGTGCGCATCTCGTTTACCGATTTTGACTACATTCATAACCGCATCAAAGACAAAATAAAAAGAAAGATACGGTCATGCGTAGAGCCATTACCACTGAGGAACGTTTGGCTGTAACTTTGTTTTATTTGTCATCAGGTGATAGTTTCCTTACATTGAGTTGCATATTCCATATATCTCCTTGCACGATTAATGGTATTGTGGAAGAAGTGTGCGTAGCAATATATGAGGAATTGAAAGGAGATTATTTAAAGGTAAATGTATGTTTTATTAATTTGTATTTATAGTTTAATTTATAATTGAAGGTAAGTATAATCGTTTGTTTCTACACTCGTGGTTGATGACGTGGATGGAGCAGTTTGTCTGTGCAGATTTTCTTCCTTGTCGAGAATCATTCGGCGTATTATAATATACAGTTCATCGGCCATCTGTGTGTCTTTCTTTGCAATTCTACGAAGCGCGTTGGCAATCTCAGTACCCTTCTCTGTGTATTCATCTTCTTGATTTGCGACCAATTCTGCCAAATATTTATTGTACACCGCTTTGGTATGCAAACTGTACAAAGAGTGTGCAAAGAGTTGCATATACTTGTCATCCGTCCATCCCTATTTTCATTGAAAAAACCAGTTTTATAATCTAACAACAAATTTAATATGAAATAAACACTTACCTGCATGTCTTTAATTTTTTCCATTTTTTCCCGCTGTTTCCACTGCTTGCAGGCAGGCAAGTCAAGTTAAACAAGACAAGTCAAGGCGCGCAAATATGTATGAGAACGATTATTCTCACCAACATGTCGGTGAGAACAAATATGAATCACGAGAACAAATGCTAACATGAGTATACTCATGATCAACTGTTTACACGAGCATGAGAATAATTCTCATGAAAACCGATGAGAATGAATTTTTTTCATGAGAATTAATTCTCATTGCTATTTACACGATTCTCGAGAATAAAATCATTCTCATGATACCGTTCTCATGAGAAGGTCTATTCAGACCTTAATGCGCAAGAACCAAAAATTCCAACAAAAATTAGTACTACTCAATTTTGTTAGTGTCAAGAATCTCTTTACACAAGTTGTTTTTTATTCACTTTTGCACTTTTTTGCACTAATTTATCGATTAACGGTAATTTTACCGTTGTCTATGGACTGCATAGATCTTTTCTATGATTTTGTTATTTAGCTGGTGAAAAGTTTTGTTGTGTGCGCATATAATTTTGTGTTTTAAATATGCCAGGCAAGAGATTATCGTTTGATTTATTATAATCGTCAATTAGGGAAAAGTGCGCAAGAGCTGGCGGAAAAGAAAACGATTTACTACATTCAGAATCGAGCTGAATACGAGGGTAGATTGGAACCAAAGCGAGGAGATGGCCCTAAACATAAGATAGCTGATCGTACAGAGCGCTTGATGATCAGAAAACTTGCTTAAAACCCTCAAATTTTCACTAGAACACTTGCGAGAGAGCTTAAGGAAGAGTATGGTGTTGATGTGTCTCATGAAACCGCTCGGCAGGGCATAATTAAACACAAATACTCTTCGGGAGCAGCGTGTAGGAAATCACTCCTTTTTGCAGCTAATGTTGAGAAGCGTTTTTCTTCGCTATCATGCATGTTTCGCAACCAACCGATTACTGGGATGACGCCATTTTTTGCGACGAGAAATGATGTTGTGTTACAACGATGGACCCAGTAGAGTGTGCCGCAAGGCTTTAACAGCATTAGAGAAGCGGAACATCATTCTAACTGTAAAGTTTGGAAAAATGTCTGTTATGGTTTGGGCCTGTATCTCAAGTAAAGCAGTGGAAGACTTAGCCTTTGTTCAGACTACTATGAACGCGAAACATTATTTGATTTGATTAACAGTGCGAGAAAATTTGGGTTCATCAGGGATAATAAGCCGGAATTCAAATTTTATCAGGACTGAAACACTACGCATAAGGAGCATGCTGTGCAGATGTGGCTTCTCCACAACTTCGGAAAAGTTATAGATACGCCGACTCAAAGTCCCGACTTAAATCGCATCAAAAATTTGTGGGTCCTGTTAAAGAAAAATGTCGGTAAACGGCAACCAAAAACGGAACCGCACTTAAAACCGCAATACTGGAAGAGTGGCAGAGGATACCTAGCAATTATGATATGCAAAAATTGATTCATTCCATGAAAAAAACGCTACAGTGCGTGGTAGAAGCAAAGGGTGGTCACGCCAAATATAATAATTAGAAAATATAGTTATTTATTACTTTATTTAACTCAAAATACACGTCCTGTTATTTGTGAAAAGAGTTTTTTGACGCTAAAACAATGTTTTTGTTCAACTTTCTGTTTTATTACAATTAACTTACCGCTCGTTTTCTATCAAACCTTTCTAAGTACTATATATAATTATAATAAATCAAAAAAAAAATATGTATTAGAATAAAAAGTAATATATTTTTGCTAACAAAGTACCAATCTAAATTTATTTTCGATGTGTAAACTCATTCTTGACACGCTATATATACGAGTATTATAGAACATGTTTCTATCTCAGTCTTGGAAATCGCTAACAAGTTGACAATGCACTTTATTCTTTTTCAAGGAAGCAATGTCTTATTAAATTTTTTCTTAGTTAAAAAAGCGTATTACTTTTCTTGATAATTTTTTATGTTTGATTCACAAAGTTTCACGATTTTGAAACTTGCCCAGAAGCCCGAATGGGCCGGGCAATGCTTTATTATACTGCGTGTCTGCGGTTTAACTATCCAATTAAAGACAATTTATGTGAATTGTTGAAAATATTCTTATTATTTCAATCGTTTATATGCTTCCTACATCAAACATAGTCCTGTGCACCAACTATATATTTATTTAATTGAAGTTAAAAATGTGTAATAAGAATCCTTAATTAAGGATGGACATTCAGACCGTGCTAACTTCAAATAATGACAAATACTTCGTGTCGTCCTCCGGACATGACGAAGGAGAGTTCCTGAGGCAACATTTTTGTATGAAAACGATTTAAGTAGAGCACGATGAACAATTCCCTTGCTATTGAAGCCAACAAATTTGAATGAATTCTATTTTTCGAGTTATCGATTTGGATTTACCGTTCGAAACTAATCTATTACTATTAATCCCAGAGTAAGACGCTTTTGCAGTCAGATGGACTAACTTATAAATAACCTAGATCTATATTTTACATTCTTACATTTTTTTACAAATTTGGTTTGCCATTTGTACCATTAAGAGAAAAAGTGAATTTTTTGGCGGCAACTCTAAACTAATCATGTAAACTATATTATATCTTATTTATAAATTCAAAGTCAAAGAAAATAATGTAATGTAAGCATAAAAGGTATATAGTAAAGTGAGTCCTCAGAGTAATATGAAGAGGTGACTTAAAATTTCTAAGCGTTGCTAGCTACAGAGAGAAACGTGTTGACGTGTACCTCAATTTTGGTAGAAGGAGATACAAGTATACGTGAAAAAAAAAAAATAAAAACCGTTTTATCCTAAACCCTCCCCTTTGCAGAAATAAAATCAGTGATCTCCTCTTTAAACAAATCTGCTCAGCAAACTTTCGCGGGCCGTTTCTGTCAAGACGAAATGTTTTAAAACTGTCAAATATAATTTCTGCATCGAGTATGTACGTCGTCAATAAAGACAATGATGTCATAATCGAAATCACAGATTTGAAAGCTTTATACAGGATCCAAGTACAGTTTGACAGTCAGTAAAAACACAATTGAACGATTTTGATCATAGTCTTTTTGGCAGCTTAGTATTATTGTCGGTTTTACTAACAATTGGTAAAGTCTCTAAGTTCGATCGATGATTTCCCAATAGACATATTTTTCAGTTATACTCCCACAAATTAGAATCTACGATTACAAGGTGAAAAAATTACCATTCTATTCAGACTTTGTCTCAAAACATATAATGTCTGTACTCCCCTCCAATTTAAAGCAAACGTAATGAAGCTTCACAATGTCTAACGTATTACGCGCAAGCAGGCGAATGAAAATAGTTTTTCTGGATTCAACGGTTATTAACTCAATCACATACGCGGTGACAGAATTCCAAGCTGACCAATGGCGAACTTTCGATATCTGTGTGACATAACAATAATATCCGCATTTACATTTTTGATATGAAATGTTTTTCAGTAGGGTACAATTATGTTTTCAGTTCAACTTAAACTTTATACAGAAATTCGCTACAAAAAGAAATAGTGTTTTTAAAATGGCACAAAAACTGGAATCAAACTGTTTTCGTAATTGTTTCACTGAACATATTTTCTTTTTTGATTTCTCTAGTGTAAAAATGTTTGCAGTTACCACCTATCATAAAGAACACATGCACTCTAGCTGACTTGTACACACCCAATGCACGTGCAAAAAATTACAAAGTTCATTGAGGGCAACACCTGTTGTATTTGTCATTTATGTTGTAAAAGTGCTGATAGTGATGTTGTCATTTTACAAGTCGGTCCCCCGTAATTTATTATAGGGTTAAACGTAATGAAATTAATGTTAATTTAGCTTCATGTTTAAATTGTTCCTGCATTAAAGTGTTTCTACATAATATTCACAAACACGCACATAACTTGGTTCATGCAAATGATACAATCACATACATACTTTCAAATATGTGTACGTTTCAAGGTGACATTAGTATGTTAGTTAGTGTTCACCAAGTAACCACCACGAATTTTAATTGTGACGGCCAAAAAAAAAACTTATTGTGATGTAGTCTAATGTTATGCGGCGTCTCTGCGGCCTCTGAGCCTAGCTAATGCTATGAAACATCACATATATCACTGTGAAGTTTTTCTTTACGATATTGTCGTATTAGTAGCCACTCCACGACGATTCCTGGCAATTTTACAACATTATGTTTTAAATACACAATGTTCAGCAAACTTTTTAAAAAATCTTGTCCCAAGGAACAATCTAATCAAACAGAAAATCTTTTTTAATTTTCTATAAAAGGCCATAGATTTCGCCACGAACTCTGCTTTATGTCTTCACTCGACAAAAAACGGGTGGCTCGAAGGCATTATTAGAGTTATGGAAAGAAATATTTCTCAGCCGGAGCCCTATCAAGTGAGTATGGTAACCTCCGCCCTATTACGATAATAACGATGATTTTCATTGTATACCGTTTGACCTTCTGGCAGGATTCCTATGTACACAACACCACGATATTCAAAGAAAATAGTTAACATTACCTTGACTTTTGATCGATATCGATGTGGTTTCTCCGGTTTCAGCATAGTCGGAAGGCGCTATTCCGAAGTTTGTTGACTTCTTGGCATGTCGAATTCGTAAGACCATGTCTCAATGCCAATTTTAATTCATTTTATGAATTGGAGGTCGTTCTATCATGCCTTGAGTGGCTTTTACACGATTGGGTTTTTGTAGAAAATTCGGTTATTTCGGAATTAGTCGTATCTCAATGCATAGCACACTTACACAAAACAATCGTGTGAAATAGCACGAACTAATTTGTAAATCACAAAAAATTCTGGGCCTTTTGTGTGGGTGACATGCATGTGATTTTGGTAAAACCGACTCAGCTTAAGACTTCTATAAAGCTTTCGGAAGTTCGACACATGAAATTTTGGGACAAATTCTTTGTTCGATATTTTTAACCATCGTAAAAATCTCAAAACACACTTAAGGTGAACTGTCAAAATCGACCACTGTAAACAAACTAAATGACAAATCACGTACAACCTCCACGTCAGTCTAGAGGACTGTTGTGCCAATTTAACGACAGAAAGAATTTAACGATATCTTTAGGCGGGTTTTGTGAGTGATCAATTGAAATTATGTGACTAATTGTATATATATAAAAACATTATTCAATATATTCAGTATTTTCCATAATAAAACCAAAGACAGTGAAGCATTATCAGATCATGTATATTTCTTCGCCATGATGGCCAAATTTGTTATCAAATTAGGGAAGAAGTGTTTACGTTTATTGTTTTCAGTTATGAGTATTATAATCTAGACGAAATCTCTGCAGAGATACTCGTATGATATTTGTTATACATCTTTTTTTGAAGGAGTTCTCCCTCATCCTTCCAATGTTTGACACAAATGTAATATAATTTATTCAACTCTGCAGCACTAGTAACACGTTCGGATGTGTATTATTTCCTTAACTAACTTCATTTCATGTTCAATAAATTAAATCCGCATTAATTAATTTTTATTATTCAAATTTAATTTCTCTTTTATTATTTGAACAAATACAATTCAAACTGCGGCAGGAAAAATGAGTCTAGTATAGAAATACAAATAAAGTAAAATAATACCAAAATGCTATGTGTAAAATTGATATGGGTTCGTTTACATTTTTTTTTTTTTTAGTTGTTTTGTTTTTATAACCTTACTCATTGCAAGCATTCAATAGGAAAAACCAGGACAGTTCAGTTGAACTGACCTTTATATATCCAGCATCGTTTTCTTTTGTGAAAAAGTATGAGGGATTCTGGAATAGACGCTGTGAGTATTTTTTTTTTTTTTTTGTTTTTGAAAAATATCGGCTTTTCGTTGCTCGGTTTCAAAAGTAAAGTTTAATAAAACACACATTAAGGTACGATTTCGATGGATTTTTTACTTCATTATAATGCTTGGGTCTATCCACTATATACGAAACACAATGCCATTTAAATTACAGCCTCTGGATTGATTGCGACAGTGGATCATTTTGAGGTAGTTTTCAACCACTTTTTCGCACATTTCGGGCAGTATCTCGGCGATAATTTGAAGAATGCTCCAACGTTTGACGATTAACAGCGCAAACACGGTATTTGACATAGCCCCACAAAAAGTCTGACGGCCTGATATCGAATGATCTTGGTCGCGTTGCGTGGCACCGTCTTGTTGAAACCACATATCCTCCAATTCATAATTTTCAATTGAAGGCCAAAAAATGGCGGCCATGGCGTTTTGAATTGATTGGGATGGTACCTCTAGCGCCATTTTCGAAAAAATACGACCCAATGACAGCTCCAGAGCATAAAGCGCACTAAACATTCACTTACTCCGGATGCAATAGCTTTTCCACAATCACTTCTAGCCCCATACTCGTATGCGACAATTTTGCTTATTGACGTAATCACCGATTGAGAAATGAGCTTGATCGCTGAAGAAAATTTTGTTCGAAAAATCTTGAATAAGGAACCAGGCTACTGCATACTATCGGTCTTTCGTTCTCAGAAATTGGCTTGCCCAACGAATGATATGTGGCAAATTTTGTCGAATGTGGTAGAATTTGGGACGGAGTTAGGAACATATGGATTAATTCGGTCATTTATACAGGGTAATCCATTTAGTAGTTTCAAAATCGACGGTTTGGCAAGACTGCCAGCTTTTCAATACCTGTCATGTAAAGTGTTATTTACTTAGTGAAAGGTTTGCCATTTACGGATATGAATCAGTTAACAACCGAAGAACGCGCAAAAATAGTTAAAACTTACTACAAAAGCGGTTATTAAAATGCGGTTCAACACGACCGATTTTGGCTTCAATGCGTGAGAAATTTCCAGAAAGCGTAATTTCACGTTTTGGCGACGTCAGTTGCCCGCAAAGATCATGGGATTTGTGGGGCTATGACAAAGACCCTGTTTACGCGGATAACCCCAAAACGTTCCGCCCGAAATGTGAGAAAAAGTAGACAAAACGACCTCAAAAGGATCCACTACCGCAACCAAACCAGAAGCTGTCATTTAAATGACATTGTACTTCGTATATAATGGCAAGGTCCAAGCATTATAATAAAACAAAGGTTTCATCGAAATCATAGATTTATGTGTGTTTTATTTAACTTTCCTTTTGAAATCGAAAAATGGATAACCCTACATAAGGAGTTCAAGAAAGTGCGTGGGTACTTGTAAAGTAATGTAATGGATAAAAAGCAAGACCACTACTTATTAAAAATTACAGAGTATTAAATGAATTTCGAAATTTCGGTACATTTTTATTTGTGGTATCTGAGAAAGGTTATGACACAGTGTTCCGTTTTCATTTCAAGCCCTTACTTTGGTAACTGTTGAATATGTGTCCAAATTAGACTAAATTTAGTGCATCTATATAAAGGATAGTTACCTAAGAATACATGTGAGAAATCTGTAAATGAAATTGATAGATTTTATAATAATTATTAATTATTAAATAATGCTACGAAAAAATTGGGTTGCTAAGGGTTACGATTGAAGAGTTACACGGAGGAAATTGCGTTTCGGAAAGTCGATCAATCTCATTTAAAATCTCCGTAGGTTCCATAAAGACATATATCAGTTTTCGTGACCATTTTTGTTGTATTACATGATATATATCTTCACTGTAGGCATTTGCATATCGCAAGAGATATTACCAATTTTGAAATTTTGTTTGTTCTATGTTTTAACTCCTTCGCTCTTGCTAGGCAAAATCTCTTTTATGAAGTTGTTCCATCTTCCACTTTTTGTAGAACTTTAATTGTAGTAAATTTTTTAATATGCATTTTTTCGCCAATTGTCCTGGATTACGTTGAATTCTGGTCTTCACCTTTCGAAACAGTTTTGACGATATCCACCTCGGGGTATTTTGTTGCTACCAGTAACATTATAAAGTGTGATATGGTTCCACTGCATAAACATTTTGTTCACACGTAAATGTCGGAGTTAATTAACAATGACTGATTTCCATTTGTGCATACAAAAGCCGTTGCGTGTGAATTACATTTCGCATAACGCTTGTCAGAAAATGAGTGCGATGTCATTAGCCATTTGTTTGCTACAGCAACGTGAAACTAATAAGATTGTGCTCAGTTTCTTTCCGGCCTTTGGTATTCCTGTATTTGAAGATATAGATTCACGACGACGAGTTTTGCAATCCGACCACCAAAGCATCACAGGCAAATTTTACAGTCGAACGCGTTTATTACAAATTCAAAAGAAAAGGAAACAAGTTTTTAAAATGTTGACCCAATATTGTAACGTTAACCTGTTCCCAAATGCTGAAACTTCGGAAAAATGGCGACTCATGCATGTCTAAATTCTAACTGGAGAATAAAAAAACATTCACATAAATTAATATTTCCTTTGTTATCGTCATTTTTCGGTTCCAAAGTTCTCAAAACTAACATACTTTAAGTTCTACATTGTTTTGTCATAATCAAAGGAGTTTTTTCCACATTTTCTGATTTCCGAAACATTCGTTTTTTATAAGCATAGCTCGTTAGAACCGTGGTCGCGATAAGGTTGCTGAAGTATATGTGCACACATATTATTAGTATTTTACTTTTCTTAGCTTTTGTTTGTACTTTCGTAATTTTTTTCAAGAAGATTTAGTACATTTCCTAAGCTTTTGCTTTATATTTGCAGTACTTTTCTTATCAAACTCCGCTTTTTTAAGACTACTTTTCTATTCTCTCTTGTATCTATATTTTTTTTGTTTCATAGTAGAATTGGCAACTGGTTTTCTCAATTCATTGTATCATACAAAGCACGATCCAGTTTAGAATTAATCCCCCGTTCTGATACTTCCCATACAAAATTGCGGATTTGACCAAAAATGCATGCATAGTCACATTGGCAAAATTTATCTTAATATTTATATTTTCTGAAGCATAACGTACCATGTGAATCTAAGTAATTTTCCTTACCTCTTGTTAACATTTAAAGTAATATTTTTGTACCATACCTAATCAGGTTTGTAACACTGTTTTGTCGGCCTGAAAAATTTTACCTGAGAAGAAGATAACATATTTAATTTTTCGGTTGGTTGCCTACATGCACAAAAATGCCAAGCAGACCTTTTATACGAGTATATATTTATAAGCAAAAATATATTGGGTGAGGGTGCGTATAATTCTATTCGGCTAATTGAAATATCTGTAGAGATTTTATTACTGCCGCTTCCCCTATAATGGAGACCACCGGGGTGACTTTATGTAACCATCGAGCCAAGGTCTGTCAAAGAAAGCGGTAAATCTCACTGGAATATAGCATCGTACTGTCTAAAAATATGTGTGTACATTCTCATATCCAGTGACAAACTCTCACACATTTCATACATGGGATCCCTTACCAATAGAGATGGGACGAGAATGTTATTTGAAGGTGCTCCCAATGATAACCCCAGCAATAATATTTCTCATACTTTCTCTAAAATTGAAAATGTACGCGTATTATAAGAAAATCGCTACAAAAAGAGATTTTTTTTAATAATGTATTTATTTATTTATTTATTTCTGGCTTGTAATTTAAAGCCTTCCGGCCAATTATAAGTAAATTACAATATGCAACAATTCATCATAATAAAAATTAAATATAAAATTTATAAAAATATAATATGACATATAATAATATAATATAACATTATGATCGTTGAAGACAAAAAAAAAAGTATGGAAAAAAAAGACTAATTCAAAAGTTAGAAGTTAATCGGAATATAATCTTGAAATATAAGATAATCGGTATGTAATAAAGGCTGCCCACAGTTTAATTGAAAACAAAATTTTACAGTAAAGTCTGAAAGTGTTGTAGAATGTGCCTTTTGTAAGAATCAGGAAATAATTTAAAACTTTTTAAATGGCTTGGTAGTAAATTGTAAATTCGAGCTACTCTTACTGCAAAAGCACGACCCATGAGTGTGGTTATTTTAGGAATAAGAAGCTGCTTATTACGAGTGGAATGTGAAAAATTAAATGAATTAAAAAGAAATTGAGGACTACACAATCGAACAACTTTATAAAATAACAGCAAAGACCTAAAATCTACATAATTTTTAAAACTACAACCCAAGAAACGCTTAACATACGGTGTTATATGAACACGACGCCTCAGTGAGTATAAATACCTCATAACTCTATTAAACGCCATCTGAACTTTCCTCATATTTTGTTTTTTAGTGCCACTATATAACTCTAAACAATATAGGATACTAGACATGATATAAGCATGAACCAATTTCTCCTTAATCGATCTGGGCAACACTAAGTCGGTATTATAAAAACTTCGCAGTGAATAATTTAAACGTCGGACTACATTATCCACATGATAGTTAAAACTTAGTTTGTTGTCTAAAACTACTCCCAAACAATGTACACTGTGGGCAAACAAACTGTCCTTTGACATTTAGTAATATTTATATTGGCCTACATACTACTTATATAGGTATACTAAAATTTTATTTTTATTCGGGAACACTTCCTTGAGTGTCCCTACTGCTATATTCGTCCTGAGTAGTCATGTCCTGTGTGGTCCTCCTCCTTATTCTGATAAATAATGGTGTTTCGCTCATCAGATTGGACGCCAGCTGATTCGAATGTTGTTGAATACGATTCATGTATCTAGCGGAGTATTTTTGGACTTCTTCCTTAATGAAGGGTGTTTTCATTCTCTATGCAGTTGTTTGTTCAAGAAGTATCTGGGTGTACCGGTAATGGTTCGCAGTACTTTGGATTCAAAGTGTTGAAATATTTCAAGGTTGGAGTTTGCTGCAATCCACCATAACTGGATTCCATATGTCCATACGAGCTTTAAGACACATTCATAGATTTTTAATTTGTTATCTAGGGATAGTTTGGATTTGCCATTCAAAAGCCAATTTAAGGATCTTAGTTTGAGCTCCAAGGCCAGTCTTTTTGTAAATATATGATTTCTCCAAGTCAGTGTTCTGTCCAAATAAATGCCTAGTTACTTTGCGTCATTTGCTTGAGGTATTTGAACATTATTAATAGACACGGGAGGGCGAGAAGAGATTAACCATAAACACTATTACAACTTTAGTTTTGAGTTAGTACACTGTATCTATGTATAAAATTTGTCAAGTCTAAACATGTTGTAAAATTTGTGATGTTCGGCCAAATTGTCCAAAGTATTTATCATAACCCACGAATCCGAATTTCAATAGTAGGACAACTATAAACACAGCTACCAATTTTGTAGGAAAAGTTTTTGGTGTTAGCGATGAACGGCTTCACTTTGCGAATAGGGCGAAAACTCGAAACTTACGCCTAACTTAATGAATCAGACAGCATCAATTAGACGACAAAAAACGCTACGGAAATTTCATAAATATATGACGTACGTACCAGGATTGCATGAAGTATTTTGACCGATTTGTATATATTAGTTGAGTAGAGCTACTATTCGCGAAGATTTCGAAATATTGGATTGAAAAGGAAATATTCCAAGCCGAATAAAAAATCAAAAATCAGAAGTACCAAATGTTAACTATGTGTGGAACTATATCACAGTTTAGATTATTTTGATTCACTTTTAAAAGTCGGTTTGTCACCAGAAAAAGTATATATACGCACATATGAATATACAAAATGTATATATGTGCGCAAAATTGTTCAACTTCAATAACCAGTAAGTATAGGGGCTGTATTAAAATATGATCTCATAATGCGCTTATAGGAATTCAAAACATACTACTTTGGTATTGGATAATATTTGTGACCTATGCCGTGTTTATAAGACTACATCGATAAGTAGAATTATAACGTGATACGAAGTCGTGCAGTAAATGAGGTGTATTGAAAAAATACAGGGAAATTTTCAAATTTCGCCGGCTACGTATAGGTACATTCGACTTTAAAACACTCGCCTCGAAGATATGTTGATGGTTTTATCCATGCTATATAGGTATGTTTGTGAATGGCATAAATAAGACAACTGTTTTGCGTGTTCGACGATTTTCTACTATCGAAAAAATGGATCTAAGAAGCACAGAAGAACAATCTTGGGAACAAAAAAAAAGTCACAGGGGGACAAATCTGGTAAAGGCATGATAATGGTGTTGTTTTAGGCCAAATAATCTCTTACAAGCAAAGATGAGTGAGCAGGTGCATTATCATGATGCAAAAGCCATGAATTTTTTCCACAATTCCGGGCGTTTTTCGTATCGCTTCACGCAAACGGCGCATAACTTCAAGGTAATACTCGTGATTTACCGTACGACCTTTTGGCAGGAACTCCTGATGAACTACGCCATGGTAATCAAAGAAAACAGTGAGCAAAACGTTGACAATCCTGGACTCTTTCATTGCGACGATTGAGCTTTAGTTTCGATGTGATAACCATGTACCCATGATTCGTCATCAGTTAAGACCCTTTTAAGTAAATCAGAATCATCGTTGACATCATTCAACAATTCCTCAATGCTCTTGCAACGTTGTTTTTGGTCAAAATTCAGCAATTTTGGAACCACACACCCTTCATGCCCGAAATTTCTGAAAAGATTGCATGGCTTGAACCAACCGCTATACTGACATCCTCAGCAACTTCTCTAATTGTGATTCGGCGATTCTCCATAACAATTCTCTTCACTTTCTCAACATTTTCATCGGTTAATGATGTGCTGGGGCGTCCAGGGCGAGTGTCGTCATTCACATCTTCTCGTGAAAGGCTTGTACCACTTGTAAACATTTTTTTGACTCAGAGGACTCTCACCGTATCCCACTGTCAACATTTCAAGTGTTTTGGAGCACTTAATTCATTTTTTTTTTTGCACAAAATTTGATGCGACTTTTTTGATTCATTTTGAAATTGAAAATTATTATTGAAATTTGAAAATTATTATGTTTTGAGCACACTCGTACACTGTATGGTAGGGTATAAAAATGCATAATTTAGAATGGCTTGATGGTACATTGTGATAAATGAAATTCGTTGCTATGAAATCTTTTCAACTGCTTTGATATTCGATTTGCTATGAAGACTATATATTATTCAAACATTTAATATCTTATTTGTAATTTGAATATTGTTAAGCGAACAAGGGATCATGAACTTAAAGTACATTTTTGACACAGATCTGCCGTAGTCTTTTGCGCAAATATATTTCTGTGCTTACAAGTACTCGTTTCTGTATTTAAAAATATTTCCTGATTTTCCTAAAATCGCTGTTCTGAAAAATTCGAATTTTGTTCGGAAAAATTATAATTTTGCCTAACTACAAAAATGTGAGTATTACTGGAATTGCCCTGGTACGTTGCCAGGTTCTAAACAAAAAAATTCGAAGTGAAAAATTAAGTTTCGGCAATTCATTCAATTTGTGTGGGAGGTACTCTGAACTGAAATCACCAAACTCACGATGTGTGACAAATTTAACTGAATGCAGTACAACTACTTTAAATATGTGAACGGCCGAGGGGTATCAGAAAGGTGCGTAGTTATTTGAAAAGTTTTCCTCAAGTTTTACTAAGGATTATAAATGAATGAATCGGCAATTTGTATGGGAGGTACCAGGGGATATAATTCAATAGGCGATTATCTCAGAGTTTATCAAGCAGCAAATACAATGGATAACAAATTATGTTGCTGCAATGCACGAGTTGGCAGTTACAGAGAAAAATTTGCATTTTTGAAAATCGATCGAACTGTACGGGAGATACCAGAAGGTATGTAGATATATTCCGAATTTTAGGTTGATGAAATGCTATATTACTACTACACTATGATATTAATACCGGTGTATTTTTCCTAAAATGTACTCACAGCACTTTCAAAACTAGCGGTCGGAATTGTGTGTTAGACACGCTTTGTTAATAAACATGAAAAAGAATTTGGGAACATGAATTGTCAGGAAGATAAAATTAGAAATATGATGTGTGATTGGGAAGGGTTACAGAATTGACAGAGGAAATAGGTGGTCATAAATAATAAAGTTTTATGATCATGTTTATGATTACTTTCTAATCCCTCCTGCAGATAGGTTGAGGAAAATATGTCCCTTTTGATATACCACTTCAACGCGGCCACAGATAAGCAAAAGGTATTTGGAAGTACATTCTGATCTGTATGCACACACACAACATTTTGGTCGTACAATAAAATTTAAACATATTTCTAAAGACAATGCAAGAGGCAGCCTAACCTACATAAAATGATAAAGGCTGGGCTAGTATATAATGAAGGGCTTAGATAGGGAAATATGTAATTAAGTGTTAGTGAAGTAAGTAGTCTTAAGGTTTTTACAGAAAATAAAAAAAACAGTGTTCGAGCAACATTCAAACCGTTAGGTGTTGTTTTCTTTGAATACCACTGGCAACATACTCAAACTTTGAACACGGTAATACTATTTTTAATATTTCTCCCTAACTAAAATTGCACAAAAATTAAATATTAAAGATTTTTGATCACTGCCTAAATGTATAAATTACAAACCGAACCCTTTAAATTTCGCACAAATGACAAAGGATAAGGTTATTTTAGGTCAATTCACCTGACAGAAATTTCTGTACTGGTTTTGTATTTGTTTAAATGAATACACGTGTACGTTTAAAAGCCTTTAAAGATATCTGTGTTCATGTTTTTTGAAGTGAGTGCTAATTGTATTGTCATGTTTTTACAACGTGGGTTTGTGTAGACTAAATTATGTCAATGTGTCATATGCGGTTAATTGTTATGTTTAGGAAGGGCAGAAACAACTGTAGTGTGCAGGATATATATTTAGTGATATTTAAAAATTTTGTTTATAAGATTTATTTATAAGATATTTATTATATAGCTGCAACATGAACACAATGTAAGATATTTTTAAGCAGTTGTCCAATACACGTCGGTGCCGAACGGGGTTAAACTTAATTCCACTCCAGTATTTTAAATTTTTCTTAATAAGTTAATCTATTATACAACCAGCACAGGAATTTTAGTCAGGTAAACTGACTTGCAAAAGTGTGCAGACCGTCAGAAGGTCCGTGATAAATACCTACGTTCCTACCAACAAATGCTCTGAATTGTATGAAATATATGAATCCAGTAGAGTATGGGTTAAGTTAAATACATTTTGTGAAATGTAACAGAGACGGCGAAATTGTCCGTTCGATTTTTTACATTTCCCCAAGTGTTACAATAAAATGTTGTTGACAATAATTTAAGTTACTGCAGTCCAAGTTTTAAGGACTTATATCGGTCAATTTGTATGGAATGTAACCCAATAAGCATGATATTCGTTATCAGAACTAAGTTTATCAAAGGCATTACGTGCTCTAAATTTGGCTGAATTCGGTTGCTGAAGGATATGAATCTGAGGAAATTAAATCTCGTTAAACTGACCAATTTGAGTGGGAGGTCATTGAATGGGTTTATTCATATTATTATCAGAACTCATCATAGGCTCTAAATTTGACAGAATTCAGAATAATTACTTGAAAGATATGGAGCTAGGAATGTATCGGTCAAAACAAAGAATAGACAATAGCTCAGATCGTTGCTATGTGTTAGAAGTTTAGGGTAGAAATTGAGTTTAGGAAAATTGACCAATTTGTTTGGGATTTATCACAAAGCATGACAATGCGGTATATATTCGTATTCATATAATATCTCAACGAACTCTTACATTGCGCCAAATTCAAATGAATTTACCTTAGATTCGAATTTAAACAGGTAATTTGTGTGGCAGGCACTAGAAGGAGAATGGTTAGCTACACAATTTGCAGAGATAAAATTTAATTTCGAAAAATCGACAAAGTTGTTAAGGAGAAGCCAGAAGGGGCGTGACGTCCATTTTCATTTCTATGCGTAATGCGTATAAAGTTGAACTGAATTTGGTGGAATAGGTGGAACATAGAAATATTTGGATTAAATTGGTGGGTATGTTTAGCTGATCAACTTTTTAAGATTTCATCATAAACTACAGCTAAAAACCTTATGGTTGCCAAATTTTTAGCGCAAAAAATGATAAATAACTTTATTTGACATCTAAGATTCAAAATTCAAGACAGCAATCACCAGCCAGCCAGCCGGGCAAGCGGACAGACATCGCCAATTGACTTGAAAGGTTAATAGGTCGATGTTTGATTAAAAAAAAATCATTGAATTGAAAATGTTGTATCGACTAATTTTTGACTTTAAAAATAAAAGTAAAAATAGAAATCAATCATAATTTGTGCATTCTATGTTTAAGAATAAAAACTATTTATATATAATGCATATATATGTTTTATATAAATATATATATGTATATTTTATAATAAAAATCAAAAATTAAATTGTTTTTAATTAATGTAATAATGATCAACAAATAATTACAAAAAATGATTTGTATAAATATCATTTGTAACCGTTATGGTGTCCGTATGAAACACATTTAGTCAAAAAGTATTTAGTAATCCAAACACATTTTTCTATATACAACATTTTTCTACTATTAAATGATATACTCGTATAAATACCTTCAAAAGAGATTTTTTTTTGTATTCTTTTTTGTATCAATTTGCAAGTATTACCCTATAATAAGGGATAACAAATTCCGTGACTTATTTACTTCCCAGAAATTTTCGAATACATCTTATCGTAAAAACTGAATAAAAGTTAATATCATAATAGAAAAATGGCATACCTTCTCAACATTGATGGTATGATATGTTTTTCTTAAATAAATGTATACTGAATATTTCAAGTTATTGCGGCTAAAAATTATTAACACAATTTGTAAGATGTAAGACATTAAAAGACAATTTGTGTAAACAAATAATATTTGGAAATTTTAAGGCATAAGTAAAACATTATTATATACAAATGAATTTCAAATGCATATATTGGAATTTTGTTAAAGGTTAATAGACGTTTACTAGTTCATTCAATGTGTTAGTAGATTTTCACGTGCACTTCAGAAATTATGTGAAAAACCAGTACAGAAATTTCCGTCAGGTGAACTGACTTATATATAGCTTCACCCCTTTGCCTTAATAGAGTGCCAGAATGGACGCAAATATGACAATTTGATTCATTTGTCGTTTGGTTGATCCCATAGCGACAGGTCTGTTTTCCAAAAGTGCCCCACTGGGCACATTATATCACAATCACAACCCTCATACCAAGAAATGTGGGATTCTTATCTATTTAAAGTTTGATAATAGGTTAGGTCATTTCGATCCTAAGGTCTCTAGTCATTCCCTTTGCCAGGTAAAATTATTTTATATTATTTTCGAATGCACCAGCTATCCTAAATCTCAAAGTTGTTATCAAAGAGTGGTGTGTCACACGCAAGTAGCAAAGCAAAATTAAAATCTACTAAACATAAATCGGCTATACAGAAAGACACCGTCCCCTAATGCAATAACAACCGAACGAAAAATGAAATAGCACATACCAAAAAAATACAAAAATCGCAAAAAAGAACAAATATTTCTAAATATAATGAAATAAACTGCAATCTCGAAATGAAATAAGCTCTAAAACTCAGCCTAAAGTTTGGTAATCATATTGATAATAATATCGGAATCTTCAAAATTGCCACTTTTCAATCATTCCAAAATCATTACATACACTTGAAATTTACATTTTTTTCTGAAACTTTCCTGCACTTTCTTTTTATAACTGGGTTTTTTGTTCGTTTTGTGTGGCAGGTACTAAAAGGGGCATCATTACTCCTTCAATTTTTCTCCAGTTAGAAAATTGTAGAGCCATGCAATGAGTAAGAACGTAGATTATTATTGGCGTGGTTAATTGGTTAATTTTTTTAAATTTTTGCTGAACATAGACAAAGATTTATAATAGGTTACTACCTGCTGCAGACGAGGAGTTACAGCTTGAAATTTGAATTGCGGCAAATCGATGAATTTGTATGAAGAGATGGGCCGGTATGGATCGTTTACAACTTGGAAAAATATTAGGCTTTGTCAATTGGTAAGAAGTCTCATAAAGGATCATCGTGTCTACCAGTCAGCCAAGCTGAAGTCATTAGCTAAGAAAAAACAAGTGGGCCTACTAGTTTTTGTTGTATCATTTCTTGCAAACATACATTCTTTCGTAAAAAGAAAAAAAAAAATGGTCCGCATTAGCCCTCATGTTTGCAAAGGCGTCATAAACTGACATCGTTTATGTTTTATATTTGAGAAATTATAAATAGTCAGTAAAGATTTGGTAAAAAATACAAAATAACAAGTAAGGTTTATCAATTATTCCATCCCCATAACTTTTTTAAATTCTTCGCATCTTTGTTTTCAGGGCCCGGGACGAACTCCAAACCATTTATGCACTCTTACATTTCGCCGAGATGGTTGTCTTATGAAACTGTTACATATGCGCCTTTGATCAGAGATCAAACAGTATTTAAACACAGAATTAATTTTGAATATATTTTCTCAAAACGTATGCCAATATTTCCACCCGACTATGTTTTGAATGAAGTGTTTTTAGAAAAAATTTCTTTTTAGAAAAAATATCCGCAGCTGCCTTTATTCACTGAGATTCAGAACAGTTCGATACAGAATCACGCACTCTTGTAATCACACTACACATCACACTTTTTAATTGATTTGGTTCAAATCATGGCCATGTTTTCATATAAATGGGTCTCCCAAGATTGGTTGTATCACTTTTCCTAGCCTTAGTTAGTTAGTTTTTACTATGTTTCAATTATATTTAATACATATATTGCGCCTGCGGCACATGTTTTTATAAAGCCCCATGTTGGCGCGATCTAAGATAGGTTTATCGCTTACTCAACACGCAATTCGATCGTATCTACACATTTGTTTTGCTAGCGATAAGAATAAAACCAATTCAAAATGGGCTATATCGGCCAATAAGCTTCCACAAGACCTGATTTTATCGCTTCCGAAAGCCAAAGTTTTCGTCCGCTGTCGACTGTATATACAGAATATGCCTTACTCGTATAAAAAAAAAATAAATAAATATATAAATAAATATATGTATATTTATATAGATATATTATTTTTCAACTTTTGAAGTTTTGAAGTTTTTTTAGGTGTTGGGAACACCCTATCTTGTTCTAATCAACAAAACAGCGATACATATGTGCAAAATTTAATTGGATAATTGCAAGGCGATTCACATCGGCAATGAACTTTTAAAATGTTCAAAATTTCATGTTTTCAAAGACCCACAACTTTTGCTTGCCATAACTCGAGAACGCTTCGTCCCATTTTATTAAAAAAGAAAAATTAGGAAAATTACGAACTACAATACTTTAATCTATTTTTATACCATTTCTCAACATAGTTAAAAATTTCACAGTTAAAAATACATTTATAAAAAAAAAGCACAGGGTGACACAATAAATATTTTTAGGGATGGTATCTCATTTTGATAAAATTTAAATTAATATTAATAACACAAATATTCCATAATTATAAAAAAAAACTTATTTACAATACCGTAGGGACGTTTCTTCGATGTTTTTAAGAAAATGGTATAATGAAAATGCAGAACATACAAACACAGGTGCATTTTACGATACTCACAGTTATAGAAAAGGTTGACAGATTGTTAATAACAGTAACTTTTCAAGGCAAAGAGCAATTATTGGTAGTCCCTGAAATCCCTAAATCTTCAGGAGAAGACCATGAGATGGCTGTTTACCAAGCAGTGGAGAAGTGGGGTATAAACGACAAAATTCAGGCACTTTGGAGTGATACGACAGCAAGCAACACCGGTCAAGTAAATGGTGCCTGCACAAATATAGAAAAGTTGTTCAATCGTGACCTGTTGTACCTCCCCTGCCGTCACCATATTTTTGAGGTAGTTTTGAGAAGCTGTTTCGACTCGCTGATGGATGCAGCTTCTGGTCCAGACATGGCGCTTTTCTAAAGATTTAGAGACAACTGGGCGAAAATCATAACTGATAGCAGTGAAGTGCCTGTTGATGTACGATCTACACAAAAACAACAGCGAGATGATTACTGAGAACTGTTGGAGTTAACGATAATCTTTCTTGGAGGCATTCCGAACAGGCGGGTATCGTTTCGTATACCAGGAGCCATGCTAGGTGGATGGCAAAAGCAATTTATGCATTTAAGATATATCTGTTTCAAGATCAAGATCTCTTTAAGCATATGTACTTTTCTGCCTAGAGTGTATGTTCGAGCCTGGTTTCTGTCCTCAGAAGCAATTAAAGCACCTTATCAGAAACTGTGGTTCTATCCTTGTTTGATGACAATATTCCAACAGTGGTTAAGACCCGTATGGCTCAAATTATGCGGGAAGCAGATAAAAGCGAAGAAGAGGAAGAAAATAAGAAACAACTGAAGAGGTACATTCTGCACCAAAAAGATTTTTCTTCCTTTACAAACATTGAGTTACCGTCGTTTGTAACTCCTAGTTCGAAAAATGTCTTCACAAGATTTTCTCTCAGCACTGATTTTCTCGACAAAGACCCTTTAACATGGATAGATGATCTTGGTTATAAAAGTGCAATTGAAACGACAGTTGTTGTGAATGACATTGCAGAAAGAGGTGTCAAACTCATTCAGGATTAGAATAACATTCTCACAAAATATGAAGCTGAAAAACAATTTGTTTTACAAATCGTTGTCAGAGATCGCAAAAACTACCAAACTGCTACCGAATCCTCTCTTTATTTATGGAAACTATTATTGTAAATAAAAATACATTACTCTTACACATAGAATTAATATACATACGTTATTACATAAAACCAATTTTTTTAGTTTTCCAAGTTATATTTGGATTTTTTAAATTAATTTTTTGAGAAATTTGATTCGGACGATATATTTTTATAGGACTAAATCATAGCGTTACTATGTTACAACTTTAAGTCATTGGGGGGTCGCCTCAAAGTTAACCGATTAAGCTGAAATTTTGTACAGAACGGTTTTTTGTTTATTGAAACAGGATCAGAGGTTGGCAGCAGCAAAAATCTAACATTCGAAAATTTACTTATAGCTAAGGGCTGCCCTAGTATATATGTACATATATGTATGTATGTATAACATACTGCAGTTGAAACCAGAACACATCGGAGTATTTTGACTGCATTTAATTTATCAATTAAAAACAAATTGTTTCACATTAAATTTGAGGTGTGCAAATAGTTTGTATTCAACAAGGGTCAGTTGCAGTAAATCAGGAAATTAAGGGGAAATTTAAACGTAAACAGAGGTCATAGCAGTATTCGAAGAAAATGCGAGACTATGCAGTCCATTTTTATTCTCTGACGGACGTCGCTTAAATGACTTAGAAGATCATGAAACACATTTAGTCAAAAGGTGTTTTGTACTTTAGATGCTTTTGATTGTTATCAAATGTTATATATATCCTCATTCCTTCGGATGAAGGTATAAAGGGGCGCCTTAAGAGTCTTTAAGAGCTACAAATCTTCAATGGTTTTGATATTATTTGTAAAATTAAAAATAAAACACTTTGGTCTTCTAAATTAGCTCCTCTGTGTCACGTTTTTCGTAATTGGTTACAGAACCGCTCAGCAAATGATTGGTCCATATATTTTCCTCCCGAAGACTCCCAGCACTGATTCATCCGCTTGTGTCACAACCCAGGATTCTACGTCATACAACAAGACAGTCAAAACCAACTTCTGGCAATCAGATATTTGTTTGTGAAAGAAATGTTTACCATTGAATCACTTGCTTAGCTTATAATAAAATCTCTTAGCGAGCTACTCTCTGCTTTATCTCCATACTGATATCATTCGTTTTGTTTATAACGGAACTGAGGTAAATAAATTATTCCACCACCCCAAAATTATAATTGACAACGTTCTAAGCGGGTAGACTCTTTGTTCGTTGAAATAAATAACTTCGTTTTGTTCTTGTTTACTACTAGACACCTTTTTGTTGATTGTCAACCACTGAGGAGGCTGCAATAACATCTATCAGTTTTTTGGCAATAATGTTTATATATTCATCATACGACTTAAGTTTTCTACCGCGGTCCGAAGGTTTTTAAAAAAGATAGCGCAAACAAGTTCTTTTGCTTTTAGGTGTTAAGACAAGACTGAATTTTATTATATTTTCTTTTCCTCATTTGTTACAATTTTGCTTACTTCCATAATTTTGCTTACATTGGTAAATTTCTCTGTGGGAACATTTAAATACTTTAAATACTACCTTTATCTTGGTGAATTAAATGCTGGCTAATCAAATGCATTTAATTCCGGGAAATATTCAATTCATAAATGTGGGACAAAGTTTGGTACGTTTATGAATTTCCTGTCTGTATTATTTGCTGGATGAATTCTTCGAATTTATCGGGTATCTTGGTGAATTAAATGCTGGCTAATCAAATGCATTTAATTCCGGGAAATCTTCAATTCATAAATGTGGGACAAAGTTTGGCAAGTTTATGAATTTCCTGTCCGTATTATTTGCTGGATGAATTCTTCGAATTTATCGGGTGTTGGATTATTCTTATACATAACTTACGCGAGTAATATAATCTTCGCGGGAATTCCAAACTCGGACATGGTCACTTATAGTTTTTACCGTATTGGACTGTCGAAGGCATCTTCGGGTACGTGTCGACCTGACCTTCTTGTGGTTTCTTTGAGAAAGAAATAATTTGGTGGAGTAGGCTGTGGCTATTTCGGGAGTGTGCAACTAAGTGAAATCTAGCTTTCTTTGTGCATGGTTACGAACGTTTTTCGATCCGCTCAATCTCGTACGTGTCTTAGCTGCAACTAGGAGGTGATCCGCGTCTATATTATCACCATGGGTCACTCGCGCGTCCATGACACTAGGATACCTTCCATCTATTACCACGTGATCTATGTGATTAGTCGTGTTATGGTCAGGAGATAGACACATTGCCTTATGGATATGTTTATGCGGCAATCTGGTTCCATTTACTACCATATTACAGTGGAAGAACAATTTTACCGTCGTGGCCAGGACAGCGGTCGTTTGCTCATAGAACGCATCTTTGGTTTCCTCGTCTTTGTCTTCCGTCGGGGCATGTGCACAGATCATCGTAATGCTAAAATATTTCGCCTTGATCCGGACATTTCTCTGTAAAGAGTGCGTACATTCATGGGCCTTATAACGTTTGTGAGGTTTATCATCGTTTGGGGCCCATTTTATTAATATTTTCTTCATTGTTTGCATAATAAGTTAATTTAAGACGAGAGGTTTGTAAGGCTACTGTGTCTGATCCTAATGTAGAGGCAGGCAGCGACCACTATGTTGGCATGGGTTGAGTTTCAGTAACACAAGTGTTAGCATGCCATTTAGATTTCTCAACTGGTCGCTATCTCCCTTTAGCTACCATCAAACGGCATTACCAAGGAATACTAGCCTGTAGTCGTGAACTGCTTGGTAAATTCTGCCTAGACTTCTGGTATCTCCTCAGTGAATAACAGTCAAAGAGACCGAATCAGAAATTTTGTATTACGAATTTTTTATTTTAACTTTCTTTTTTCTGCAGATGTAAATTGATTAAATCGTACAGTGTTTTAACCACCTGTATTGTTTTTGCTTTCAGGTACTATCGCGCCAACACTGTGCGCTATCAGAACGATCCGTGTGAGGGAGTGTGCATGCTTAATCATTACTGCGCAATAACCAGAGTAGATTACAAGGAATTTCGTCAATGTCTTGAAAAAGAACAAAGTGCACTACGTTCCCATGCCAACCATGTACAGCAAATGAATGCGAAATGCATTTTTCTTCTTGCCGTAATATCGACAATAACAATGGCATATTTACAAGGAATATACGATGCGCTGCATGTCGTAGCCAGGATGATAATTACATGCCAGCAAGAATGTCAGTTACAATTGAATGCTAGTGAAGTAGCATGTAGAATTAATTTGAACTTCGATAGTCAATCTGGAGCGCTGGAGACAAAGGCTGACGACGAAGGAATGAAATGTAACATCAAATACACTAATAAATGGAACTTTAAGGAGCAGCATAGATCTGAATATTGCTTGCAACAGAGGCCAATGGCGGCAACTGCTAACGAGCTCTGTGTACTTCAACATCAACCCAAAGATAGCAGCTACAAGGTTAACAACGGTATTTTGCACTTCCATGGCCTCTGCGAATGTAGAGAACTCATAAAAGTTCTGAATACACAAGTATTATTCATAATCACCCATATCAAGATGAGTGACATCACACATTTTGATTACTTAGAGAAGATTGTCGTTCGTACGCTAATAATTTGTCAGATAATTATAGCCTACTACTATTGTTGTAATAACCATAACGAGTTAGTTTTAAGGCAGCATACTATGCCAAGTAATAAACAAGCCCGTTTTGCAGTTATTAAGGGACACCTGTCACAATTGGTCCTCAGAGTATGTTTAACGAAGCACCTGCAGTCATATTTTATGCATTTCTAATTAAATTTGCTAATTCATACCTTATTGTAAAGGTCATGATGCTGTGAGAGTAATTTTATTTGAAAATTTTTATCCCCATAATTCATTTTGTTATCGCATTGGGATTTAATTGCACTTTATTTGCAGAATTGTTAATTATGTTTGCTTTATGACAGTCATAATATTGTTAAAGTATTCACAGAATTTCTAAGTAAACACCAACTACATTTGAATGGTATTTATACAGAATTCTATTATTTTATTACTGATTATATGGATGTTTTTATTCTCACGTAGCTAACGCAGTAGCTACTGATTATTTTTGCAAGGTTTATTTACATTAGAGGCCATAAGTAGATGCAGATGGTTTGTACACCAAAGTACTTTTACTTATCCTTAACTTAATACATTAACACGCGTACGTGTTACAACAACAAAGTATATGTATGTGATAACATAAATGTCATGATGATTAGAACTCGCGACCATCATGCATTAGAGATCTATAATTGACACACAAAAGTCGACTTTTCGACTTTGTCCAATGAAAGAAAAAATCGCGTTTTCAACTCTTTCAAACTTTGTGGTAAGTTGATTTTTCAACTTTTTAATTATTTCAAATAAATGACATGCCGATTTTTAACTTTTTGAAATATATGGAAAATCGAACAAACGTCATCAACTTTTCAACATTTTCAAATATGGAAAAAAGAAAAAGTTTTAAGGTTTCTGTAACAAACCGTGTTTTAACATTATATAGGTATATTTAATTCAACATAAAATTTAATAGACTATCTGGTTGAAATCATAAATATGTTTAATACACAAATTACTAATAAAATGAGATCAAGTGCATTTAAACACTTTATTTTTGACTGGAGATATTCTAAAACACACAAGTGCAAGAACATCAAAATTCAAATGCTATTTAAACGTTCTATTGAGAACCAACTTTGCAGCCTGGCTATTGTTCTAATACGAGAATACTATCATTCAGAAAGAAAAGAAACATACTGACATTCATTTTTTATGACGCGATAAATGCACTAGGTTTCCCGAAATTTTGTCTTTCTTCTGTAATTTCTAACTGCGTCCTTGCAGCAATCTTTGTTTTTGTCTGTTGTATTGCTCAATAAAACCTGATAACATGAATAAATTCAAACGTTAACTATACCCTATTTGAAACCACCCATATATCCTTCTTTCACTTTGAATTGAAAATATCAGTGGAAATCTTAAAATCTATCCTCTTGGAGTGGTGATACTGCTGCAGAATGTTTTATAATTTATAGAGAATAACATTTAACATACCTGGAAACAAAAAGGCTTCGGAAACTCGAAAACAAAGCTCGACATTTATAACACAAAAGGCCAAATGCAAGAGTTGATTTGAATTTCCCTATTTTTCCTTAAAAAAGTAGGAATCGTGCTTTCAAGCCCTAATACCAATCATTATTTAAAAGTCGGTCACATCGACATGTCTGGCGAACGCTTCCAGTAGTCCCAAACTGTCTTTACGGATTTTCGTTAAACTGTAAGTCAAGTTTGATTATGCCTGAAAATAGAATGCGTATAAGCTCGCTGGATGTGACAAGTTGTTCCATATCTCAATCAGGCGATGCGAAGGAATTTGTTTTTTACTTTGATTCAGATTGCAACTAACTACTAATTTCGGAATATTGACTAAATTTGTACTTTTACTTCAGTTGTTTACCTTTCTAATACAGCCTCCTATCGCCATGGCATTATATTCAAGGCCTTCAGACCTATTTATTTATTCTTAAATTGAATCGGCTTATGCATAATAACATGCTTTAATATATACACATATTTTTCTATGAAATTAAATATAACAAAATTATAGCAGTAAAAGTATGTGTTCTTAAAATTTACCTGGTCAGGAAAGTACTTGGTGTAGAAATAATTTGTTGTTTGTGCTAATACAGTATATTTCGATTATAAGCCTTCCTATTTAGAGAAGAATTCGAAATATAATTCGAGACGATCAGTTTTCTGTCGTCTGTAAGTTATATAGACATTTTTCGCTTACAGTCCATTACCGATATGACCCGCTTACGTGAATCTTAAAACTTAAATTTCGCACTAATATTCTTAGACATAGTCCTACCAATATCATTAAATTTATGGACGTCTGAGACTCAACCTGTGTAAAACAATAACTACGAATTCTGTGCAATCAGCTTTATTATTCCACAAATTTTGTGGCTGCTTAGACAACTTTAAAAATTAATTTAAAAATCGTAAAAGCCCTACAAAACGTATTTAATTAGTCAATCTGTATGCTGAATCGCTATAATTAATTAATTATAATTAGTGTTCTAGTTTGCCACTTCCGTTCCTTGTAACTTTACAATTCGGGTGGGCATCATTGCCTGACACAACTACAGTAATAAAATAAATTGCATTTAATTCGACAGTTTTTTATTTTGGCAGACAATACATTACAAAATCTCAAATGTACAGTGATTTATTTGTGTGAACAGACGAGAAAATATACTGATCAAGAGCCATGACAATATTGGTTCTTTAAGTTTTACAGTACACGAAAGCTTCCTTAAGCTTTGGAGACTTTTCTATTTTAAACGTACTCGTTCGGTGTCGATTCGATCGCATGCCATTTAAAATTTTTTATAGAAACAGGCTGTAAATAAATTATACTTTTTACGCTTCGTTTCTCAGAAACTTTGCAATTTTTAAACAGAAAAAACACAATTATCGTAATGAAAAAAAAAAATCAGTTCATTTAGAAAAGTTTTTAGACTGAAAACGTTTTTCGTTAAAGGTTCTTCAGACCTTTTTTCTTTTTCGCAGATGCATTGTGCGCAGATTGATTATTCGTAATTTTTTAAATAAAAATAAACCAAATAATATTGAATGACATTTCCTAGACTACAATTTCCCGGAATAACACAAATTTTTTGAAAGCTTGAAATATAATTTGTATTGCTATTAAAAAATAAATACCAAATTCTATATATTTATGTATATATTAATCTATCGAATGTGATGGCATAACAAAACAGAACGCTATTAAGAAAAATATTTAAAATATTTCTGCAAATTATGCAACTGAGGCACGAGATTAAGAGACCGGCCATCAAGAAAAAGAAGAAGCAGAAGAAGAATAGAAAAGAATTTGATTCGCATAATTTAAAAATTTCTTCAACAACTTCATAAAACCAACCTTTTCTAAACTATCATATTAAATATAAATATAACCTATAACATAACTTATTACAGAAGAAATTACAAAGGTGGTTATGATTCATACTTTTTTTGGTTTGGCAAAATTGTCGGTTGTTCTGAAATTCTCGTGAGAGTTAGAAATGGAACTTAGCAATGTTAGCGATTTAGACCATGGCTTTAAGGCTAACAAAATTATGTAAAGATAAGATGTATGTATAATAACTTGAGATATATTTTAACTTAAGTGGATAAAATTTAACACCAGATCACATAGAATTTCTTTCTGGCTGCTTGTTGCTAATGTATATGTATTATAGTATGAACTAAAATAATGGGCATACAAAATAGAAACCGTCTTTGGTAAGACTTCAATGTGTCAAATGACCATATTGCTTCAGACTTTTTCTGGTGTATGATTTCCCAACTACGATCCTACGAGAAATACGCTAAACGTTCCTGAAGCAGTAGATGTATTCAAACTGTAAAATGTAATTGTTAAATTGCAAATCTTTCCAAGTTTGGCTGAAGATTTTAGTTCCACAAACGAAATTGGATGGTTTGGCGAAGAGCTCCGATTCTTTGCGGGGTGGAAATACTTACGGGGGATTTCGTGTGTGAGGATATGAAAAATCAAGAGATTGTATAATTTATATTAATTACTTTTTTATATTGAGGGCTGCTGGCGAAGTGGTCCGGTTGGCCCGCTGAGTTGCGGGAATTTGAGTTTTTACAATTACATGGTTGGTTAAAGTAGCCTTTACACTAAGAAATAAGTAGTTAATTTTTACAATTTACGCTAAATATTTACAAATTGTTTGATACAAAGCAATTCAATGTAATTCGATATAATTCAATTTAATTCAATGCAATTCAATTTGATTAAATGTAATTCAATCTAATTCAATTTAATTCTAGATAATTCAATATTATGCTTAGAAAATTAATTTTAATTCATATAACTCTCGAAGTTCATGTTCAACGCAAACTGTATAAAAATTAAGCGGCAAAAATTTATGACAAATTTCTCAAAAGTCGGAATATTTCAAACATCAAATAGTTCTTCATTTTATTTGAAAGTGCTAAGGATAATAAGTTTATATGGATATGCTTGACATATTTATAGGATTTCCAATTAAGAAATACGAAATTCAACATCAGTCAAGATTTATCCTTCTTCTTAGACCGTCTTTACCAATCGAGTGACAATTAATTTTATAAAAATTCATTGCCAACTGAAAATGAGCAATCTTCTCATCATATGATGATTGATCATCAATAATAACCACTAAACAAACACTTCAATATCTACGCTCCCTATTTATAAATAAAGAATAATTAAATATATCCTAAAATAACAAAGTGTAGAATATGGTAAACATAAATATATCAAATTATAAATTAATTATTATAAACTTTATATACTATGTGTTAAATTAAAAATAACCTGGTTAGCAACAAATTTATTATACATAAATTGTAAAAAGATGTGATGTGGAGTAAATACTAAATAAGTATATATAGGAGCTATATATTGTCTAATATGTAATGAATGTTTGTATAAAATAAATCGTACCATAAAATTATAATTCATGTATGTATGTATATTTAATCTTATCTGTGTAAAAATAAATGAAATTGTCATTAGCATTTATTGTATGAAAACCCAACAATGATATAATGTACAACATAATAATTGGCATAGAGTTAATCTAAATATATTTAACATATACATAAATATTTATATAAAGGCAAAAATACAAATAGCTCATGAATAAATAAGGAAAGAGGAGATGAGGATTCTAATTATCTCCAAAATAAAATTACTTGTGTCGTTTAATTTAAACAACTCCAACCCGGAATTAATGGGTTTGTATTATTATGGGTTTGTATTATGTTAAATAAAAAATGACTGCCGTATTTAAAGGCAATAATAAACAAAAGAACCAGTCCTTATATTTATTTTGTTGTCAATCACGGCACATTCAGAGGTACCAATTTTTGATAGTGGGCTAATAAAGTTTACAGGTGTGACATCATATAATCTAGGCGGCAAATTCGACTGTGCGAAGCGTGAAATTAACTGTTCACCGCATTGTTCTCATAATAATTCCAAGATTTCACAGGCTATGTGGCAGGTATTGCCACTTGGTCAATTTCTTCAAAATTTAATCAGCCATTTTAAATCAGTACAGTTAGTAAAGGTTTATGTTACTGAGCAAAGATTAAATGTCGCAAAATTCATGTGTGGAATGCACCTCAAATGTGTTACTTTTTTATACAACTTCATACCTTAGGGTAAATGCATAAATAAATAAAACGAATAACAACAATTTCTCCTGGTTTAATACATTTCGGTTTTATGAGAAAGAATAAACATTGCCATTAGTTATGGAACACGATTTCACTTATTTGGCAGCCTTCACAATAGCTCATGCAGTCAACTTAGTTTTGTAAGACCTTGCTGACAGGATGAGTGATATGATGTGCCATTTTCCATCAGGTCTTCCAAGCCCACGTAATCAATTTCAGCTCACAAGAAATCGAGTAAAATGCATACCAACAAAGACAAGGAATACAACAATGGCGGTATTAATTTCGAAAATGGTCCGTTTGGTGTGGTGTGTATTTGGTGTGGTTCCAAAATTTCACAAAGATTTACAAAACGGAAATCTTGATTTCGAGAGTTGGCCACCGACTCATTTCATTGATTTTATTTCACATACGATTAACTTTCCTCTTAGTGTCAATCATTGCAAACTCAAGCTTCATAATTAATCTGGCGCATCTAAAAAACAGAAAAGCGTAGATACTCGCGAACCAAAGAAAGGAAAACATAACGTAGAATGTGCCAGGCACATAAATCGCCAGTTTCCAAAGATTCATTACAATTGAATAATTTCTTTTAACATATAAAAATCTGTGTGTGTGGACACTTCCAAGGTCCATATGGTTGTAATGAAACCGTTGGCGGTAACTGCCGGAGTACTATGCAAATTTTCCAGGATGGCGATGTAATTCAAATGCAATTTCAACGTACAGTAATTGAACCAATCCAAAAACTAGCCCCACTTCCAAGGGATAACCACCTACATTTTGCCCACAATCAGAGAGACATCAAATTGACTTGTAAGTAATGCATAGATATTTATCAGATATACTCGTATATGTGCATATCTTTTTCCACCTACAAGATTCGTCATATATAATGAATTTTTGACTGGTTATTTCTAGGAAGTTTCGAACGATTTTCGCAGCAGTACAGTTACTGCACAAGAGGTGATGTACTCGTAAATAAATGTAATTTTCAGCACCGGTCAACTAAAGTTTTGTTAAAGCAGGATAAATAAATAAAAATTCCCTGTGTACTGCAATAATGAAATAAGTTTCATTTTCGGCTACTTCTACGTCAAATTTTAATTAAATTAAAATGTCGTTGCAGATTTCCGTTTAAATGTGAGGCCAGTCTTAATATTTATGTTTCCAAAATATTCGGCAGTTGATGTCCATGTTGATCCATTCAAATACAATTGGTTGATTCTCTGGAATATTGTTATGAAGTAAAAATATAAGCTGTCCTAATTTTAATATTGGAAACCAACAGCGGCCCTCTAAACATTTTCATGAGCAAACAATGTTCCGCAGAATTTTTTCGTCGTGAAAACGTTATGATTCCTAGCTAAATCCACGACCAAGCGCAATTCAATTGACGAAAATTTTCAATGCCTCTGCTCGTAGCTCGTACTAAAAACTAATTAAAGCCCTAAAAATATTAGATGCTCAACTAAGTTCCCGCTGTTTGCCAATAGATGGCACCAGCTGTAAGTGCTAGTCGATTCTACCATAAACTAACCGTCATGAACCAGCTTAGTCATATGGTAAACATACCGCCTCGACACCATAGTGAATTTCTTTTGGCGTCATATTCTATTGGTTGTGTGAATATATATGATTCTGTGCCAAGTAATCGTCATATGGGGGAGGTATTGATTTTCTTTCGAAGAAAACGGCGGTTGAAGCTCATCGAGAGCTTTAAAACGTTTAGGGAGATCGTGCTTTAAGTAAAACATCATGTAGAGATTAATTTCGTTGCCCACCGACCGTAGTGTTTGCTTTAGTATTAGGAGTTACTCGCAAAACCAAGCGACGTTGATCGTCGTTTTTTTCGCCTGTGAACAACTTCTTCAGCGACAAAAAAGGAATGATTTTTTTCATCGTATTGTAGCAGGTGATTAAAAATGGATTCATTACAGCATTACAGTAAAGGAAGTAAAGTCATGCTTCCACGTCGTCGCCTCGGTACAATATTCACTCTGCAAAGGTTATGCATGTAGTATGTGATGGGACCAGGTCGGTGTTATTTATTATCAGCTATTGAGACCAAGTGAAACCATCACTGGGTATCGGTATCGACTTCAATTAATGCGATTGAGCCAAGCTCTGCGCGAGAAACGCCCACAATACGCGAAGAGGCACGAAAAAGTGATTTTTCAGTATGACTACCCCCGGCCTCACGTAGCCAATCCCTGGAAACACTGAAGTGGGAAGTCTTACCACATCCGCCAAAAGTTGGTTATAGCACAAATCGCGAAAGAAAATCTGCGAAAGAAAGCGTCAGCATCAGTAATGGCTTGAGCAGCGCCGACTGCCACAGTTCTTTTTATTGTGCACGGGGCAAAAGCAAATCAACAAATCTGCAGTGAAAAGATTTCAAACAATGGTAAGCAATTCTTTAAAAAACATTTAGCGCTTTAACAAGATTCGAATAGGAAGGTGCTATTTTTTCATCTCGGGTCTGGTCTAACAACCCATTTATTTCTTGTTTGAATTAAAAAGTTTGTATTTTCATTATGTTTCAGGATTAAATCCATGCTTCCAATTTCACGACTTTAGCTTCTAGTATTTGGCTCCAGGCAGCTATAATATTTATGCTCCCTTTTTCCTTGCAAGAACGTATTTCGAAATACATTCCAACATTGCGCGACTAGGACCTAAGGGAACCGAACTGACATTTTTAACTTCAGTAAATTTTTATGGAAACATTCCTTTTTTTATCCCTTTAATTCCCCGTTTAATCCCGATGAGTACGAGTTTTCAAAAATGTCTTTTTTTAATCTCGCACGCATATTAATAGAAGAATATACACTCCCAATATATGTGCAAATTGTAATATTTTATATATTTATCATAATGATTATTTCATAAAAATCAATTGAGTTTGTTAAGATATTCAACTTTAATTGTTGTATTGTATAATACTAAGGTGAAATTGCCCAAAAATGGGATTGACAAATTACTTTACGTTTTCGGCGTTTTTAAATACCTGCTAACAAAACTTAGCACATTTATTGTAAACAAACGCAGTTGTAAATTTGCATTTAAGCAAGTGAAAAAGAGTTTGTGGTTTTGAAGATATTTCGTGTGAAGCTTGATATTTTTGTTAAAAATGTTACATATTTGGAACAAACTGCAGTCTTCATTGTAGCATCTAGGGCGGCAGCCAACGCTATAGAGTTTCTAAATATTGTTGTCATTGAGAACGATATAATGCTGTTATATATATGTGATACTTTTTTCCAGTAATGCTGAAAAAATGCTATTTTTCTCAAATTTTGAATTGAGAATTTCGCCATTTTTAAGAAGAAGTTGTTAAGAAGTTATTGAAATGATTTCTTTTAAAGTTTACGCGAGATTGCCAATTTTTACTTTCTTGATAATAGACAAAAACTGTCAAGTCAGAGGAAATATATTGTAAATGTCATATCTCTCGAACTATAGGGGATAACCTAACCGATTACATAAAAGTTGTAATCGGATGGAATACTTTGGATTTGACATCACTAAAAAAAATGAAACCCATGTTTGGGACCCAACTGCGCAGTCCGGGTTATGTATTCAAAACTTCTGTGTGAAATTTGATCAAAATCATTCAAACCATTAAGGAGTGAATAATACTTTCCCGCTTTTTATCATTTGTCTCGTTTGTCCGTGTCACGATGGTTAGAATTCGCGATTACCATGAATGCGATCGTGGATTCTAGCTCATGATAAAGCCATATGTCATTATTTGAGCGGTTCAGATGACCGGATGCGTCTGTTGAACTCTTCTAAATCTGACGATCAGTATTTTCGTTAAACTGTAGTGAGTGAATGAACGAGTCCAAAAATAGAAGTCGTGTATATCAGTTATAGGATACATACGTAGTTATGGCTAAAACATCAAAACATTTGAGCGGATTTCATTGTTCGTTTTTTGTATCCTATTACCGGAAAATCCAAGACAATTTATTTTGCAATTCGAATAATTTTGCATTAATTTCGAAATATTATATATTAATATGCATTAAGTATTTCACTGCCCCATCCTTTCAAATTCATAATTTCGTTTACTTTGTTTGCGTATCAATGAACTGTGTTAAGCCGTGTTGAGAACATGATAAAATTATGTTTATGTCAAACAGTTAAAATGCTCTTTCTAATGAAATCATTTTCAGTTTTTAACTTACACTATATGTAGATTAAAAAGAAAAACAAATTGCGGCTGTTGTCGTTTTCTATCAGAAATATGCATAATTTATGCATATGCATATTTTATTTTGTAGTTGAGTGTACAAAAACTACTTTGCTCTTTATATTTTTCAAATAAATCACACGCCTGCCGCTTACATTATTTAAACTGCAACTTGGCTGATTCGATTTGAATTGTACTTCCGAAATATTGAGAATATTGTGCAATGCTGGCAATTTCTAGAAGTTTGTTTCGTAAGAATATTGCTTTTTTCTAGAATTTTATCATTGCCACCATTGGATACTCTCAATTCCTAACGATTTTGGAAAAAAAGCGTCAATATAATTTGTCTACATTCGGCCAAATGATGGAGTTATAGATTTGTTGAAATGTCGAGAAAACGTATGGAATGGCAACAATCTGAAGTTAAATATTATTAAAAATTTTACACTTTTTTGAACAAATAACCAAAACGATTTCTTTGTCAATAAGAATCTGTCTAATAAGTAACATATATGTATAAAGTTTAATTGCACATTAGAGAGAACAAACTAGACTAGTTTTTCTATTGTAATTTTTGAAGCTCTCTCAGTTCCTTTCAAACAAGCTCTTTTTATACCTTCATCCTAGGGAACATGTCATTTGATTACTTGTACTGTCAAAAAAAAGTATTATATACAGAAAGGAGCATTTAAAACACTGAATATTCTTTGACTAAAAGTGTTTTGTGAATTCTGCGTCCTGAATTTTTGTTCATTCTTTTGAGCTATAATTCTTGGTGAAATCTGAAGAAAAAAATCTATCGGTTAATGCCCCTTCCGAAATCCCTTATACAAATAACCGATTTAAGCCAGTACGTATTCTTATATTCATATTTTCTGTTCGGGTACAGTAAATTCAATAAAAATTGGAACACGTTAAAGATTTGCTAAAGTAGAGTTTGGGAATGAAAAGGAATCGTTCTGTCTTCTACCCTCCCATACGTAAACTGAAGCGATCTGACTTTTTATTCATTATTTTGCACTATAGCTCTTGGTAAAATTTGAGAAAAACCGATTGGCCAATCAAGCATTTAACCACATATTATTAGATTCAAAATGGACTGCATCATCAGACCAATACGATTTGTAACTCCTAAAGTGCAGCAAATTGAGTTTTTGTCAATTGTATTACTTTTCGTTATATTTTAAAAAAACTTGATAAAAATAAATCGTCCTACATACTCGTATACATATACCTTCACCCAACGTCAATTTGCTTTGGTACAAAGTTGTGATGGATGCCAAAATGGATATGGCGAGTTCCTAAATTTCTTAAAAACTTTTCTGCTATTTTAATTTGTTGAACTAAGTGTGCTAAATGCCTAGTGCGTGGTACATTGTACTGGATTTGATGCATTTAAATTAGCAATATGAATCTACGAAAGCGTGGGTAAAATTATGTAATTTGTATGAGAGTTATCAACTAGGGTGCGCTTTCCGGTTGACTTTTTCAAATTTTACTCCATTATAATTGTCAAAAATAAAGGTAACTGTAATCTACAAATTAGGGATTACAGTGGAAAATTTTAAATTTCGACAAATCGGTCAATTTAAATGGGAAGTACCAGAAGCGGCATAGTAGGTCCACTCCCATTCCCAGAATTTACTTCGCCAAATACATCATGTGGGCCAAATTTGACTGAATTTACAAAGATATGAAACTAAGAATACATTGTATGTGAGGCACCAGAAAGTGTGTGCATTGCCCTCTATTTTCGTGCCAAATTTAATCGGATTTAATACAACTAGTAGAATTTTGTATGGGAGGTACCGGAAGGGACATGATTACTTGGCCAATTTTTCTTAGAGCTCACAGAGAATTATAATTACACAGGAAAAATTCATTTCCAGAAAATTTCTCAATTTGGAATGTACCAGTAGAAGCATGGCAAAGTTCTACATTTTGACTGTGAGAACTTATTTAGGCAAAGGCCCAGTGCACACCAAATTTGAATACATTTAGAGCAGCCATGTAAGAGATATGAACCTGAAGGGATGTGCTTAATCGGTAGATTTCTTGAAACTTGAAAAATTTATGACGCCGGAGCTTTCGGATTAGGAATTACTGGGAAAAATAGAAATTCCGATGAATATATATGGGAGGTACCAGATGGGATACGACATAACCCATTTACATTCCCCGGCTACGATCTGGGAAAATATTAGGATGTGCCAAGATTGAAGAAAACCGCATAAAGCTGAAATCGACTTGAAAAGTGATGAAACACATTTGCTACAAAGAAAGCTGGTGTTTTAAATCCCCAACACCAACAACGTAATTTTGATCATATCAAGTGATATATACATACATCCATTCCTCCGGTTGAAGGTATGGTCAAATTGCCGAAAAATTATTATTTTTCCAGAGGTGGATTAGCGCTTGCACGAAGAAATCTCTTTTTCCTGAGCAAATACTGCCCAATTTTAAACTTAACCTTAAAGTTCCTATTTAAATTAAAGTTCCAAATTTAAGCCGAATAAATCGTAAGGTGCAATCTCTACCATGCCTCCAACTGACTAATGAACGGAGCACACGTTCAGATAGACATAGATTAGGAAATAAGGAAGTATACACTTTAGTTTCAATTGAGTATTTTTTGTCGTTACAGACAGAATGACAATATGATCTTTTTAATCCAGTGCATCTCTTTGTTGCTCTCATGTCTAGTATAATTAGATGCCTCTAAACCATATGTTCAATACACTAGAGTATGATGTTGTTTTAGTTAAATGGCTAATCACTAACGCTGAATAATTATAGAAACCCTTTAAAGTAATATCAAAATATAGTGAACAGGAAACTAACAAGTTACCTTCCCTTGCTCACTTCGGCACAAATAATTGAATGCATACTTCCCAATGTATAACACTACAGTTCTGCACCAGACTGCTCTTAACAACCTTTGTAAGGAAAACAAGGAGTAGTCATTTAAAATCTACGAGTTACACGTTTACAAACGAGTGAAATGTGTATTTAACCATGTTGGCAAGATGTTACACTAATAATATTTGCATTTACATTTAACTGGCACACCTTTAATTACTTTACAACATTTTCAGCGGAAAAGCTGGTGTCTCAATTTGAAATACAAATGCTTTAAAAGTATTTAATAAAACGGAAAACAGAAAATCATACAAAACCGGCTAAAATAGGATTGTTATATAAAGGCGTAAATCAGAGACTGAAATTGTTCTTCTTCTTGTAAGAGATAAAAAATTGTAAATGCGCAGATGTTTTAAGTGCACGGATGGAAAAGTGTGCAATTCTTTTCGGAATTGTTGAGCTTTTCAAACAAAATGCCAAACAAGAGGCCAAAACAACAAGCCGCACTTTTCGCGAGGGAAATGCAACATCGACAACACATCTTTTTCATGTTTGTGCTCCGTAATTTATCGTATATCATCAAAGTAAATGTAATAACATTCGACAAAAGTCCTACCACATTAGCTCTGGGGAAATCAAACATCAAACTTCAACACCAAACTCCAAACTGAAACAAATAATTGTGCAAAACATCAATAAAAGGATGGAAAGGCAGATATTTATTTTGGTGATTTTAATTTCACGGAGAGGCCATCAATTTCGTCCGAGAAAAATACTTGCGGGCTACGTACATTCGACTTTCGATTATTGTTATTTTTATCTTATGTTGGTACACTCGTCTTAAAGATATGTTGACGGTTTTATCCATATAGCATGTTTAGTTTGTTTGTAAGAGGCATAAATAAGACAAGTGTTTTGCGTGTTCGGCGATTTTCTGCTATTGAAAAAATGAATCAAAGAAGTTGCATCAAATTTTGTGTAAAAATGGAATTAAGTGCTCAAAAACACTTGAAATGTTGACAGTGGCATACGATGAAAGTACTCTGAGTAAAAAAAAAAATGTTTATAAGTGGTACAAAGTTTTCATAGAAGGTCGAGGAGATGTGAATAACGGCGTTCGCTCTGAATACCCCGGCACATCAACAACCGATGAAAATGTTGAGAAAGTGAAGAAAATTATTATGGAGAATCGCCGAATCACAATTAGAGAAGTTGGTGAGGATGTCGGCATATCGGTTGGCTCGTGTTATGCAATCTTTTCAGAAATGTTGGGCATGAAGCGTGTGGCAGCGAAGTTCGTTCCAAAATTGCTGAATTTTGACCAAAAACAACGTCACTCAGGAATTGCTAAATGACGTCAACGATCAAGATTTTGCTCACTGTTTTCTTCGATTACCATGGCGTAGTGCATTGGTTTTTACCACAAGGTCGTACAGTAAATAAAGAGTGTTACCTTGAAGTTATGGGCCGTTTGCGTCAAGTGATACGAAAAAAACGTCCGGAATGGTGTGAAAAAAGTTCATGGCTTTTGCATCATGATAATGCGCTACTTACTCATCTTTGCTTGTGAAAGATTCTTTTTTGGTGGCGGCTGCAATATACATCCTTATCTTTTATACGCCGCCCGCAGAAAATAATTCCAAGCGCTTCGATCTTCTGCGCTTCTCCTCCAATTCGTCACACCAAGTTTCGACAGTAGTTAAAAAGCCTGGTCCTTCCAACGAAGTTTCGGTCAGTCTCTTCTGCGTCGTCCATCGAGTACGTTGTCGAAAACTATCCATGCCGGGGCATTTTGGTCCATCCGCACAACATCACCCAGCCAACGCTGTATATTAATGCGTTTGACCACGTCGATGTCGGCATATAGCTCATGCGACGCCGATACTCTCCGTCAACGATGATGGGTCCATATATTTTCCGGAGTACTTTCCTCTCGAAAACTGCCAGTACTGATTCATCCGTTTGCGTCATAACCCAGGACTCTGCGCCATATAGCAAGACAGGTAAAACCAACGTCTGGTACAGTCTGATTTTTGTTTGTCGAGAGAGGGCTTTACCATTGAATCGATTGCTTAGCTTACAGTAACATCTCTTAGCAAGCAATACTTGCGACTTTTTATTGTTCCCAAGATTGGAAAAGTCCCATGAAAGGAGGGCGTTTTTCGACGATTGAGGAAATAAACCGGATCAATGAGAGAGCTCAAGGACATACCAAAAACTGGGAAAAACTCTGCCACAAGTGTATTGTATCTGAGGAGGACTACTTTGAAGGAGATAAAATAGAAATTGGTGAATAAATAAATATTGTATTATTATATAAATATAAATGAAAATTCACTTCGTACGTTGCAAACAAATGAATTTACACCCATCGGGTTATGATTTTTGCTTTAGACGATAGCATCGTTTTTGTCTTCCCTTCTGATTTATCACCAAACAAAACAAATTATTTTCTTCTAGAGCAGAAATATGCGGCAACAGGAATTTACTTAGAATCGAACAGTCAACTTCCGTCGATTTTTATATTTCTTCAGTTTTACATTTATAGTTTTTCGCTAGTTTTTCAGCTACTAGTTTTTAAATGTTTAGTTGTTCATTTTAAAAACGATATCTTTTTAGTTATCTTGCTTTTTTTAAATATGTGTGACTGAGAGCTTCTGCTTTTCTAAGCTATAGGAACACTAATTTGTTTCCACCATTCTCAGGCAATGCCCATTACATGCTTGATTTCAGTTGATTTAATACTGTGAAATATGGAACGCTCTTCACCAAATGTTGAATATTGCTGTGTCCAAAAAGTAATTTGAATTTGTAATTTAGAAAAAAAAAAAGTTAAATCGAGTAGCAGAAATATATATTTTTTCTCAGTTGGTACCGCTGTGGCAGACATCTGTGGTTAGTTTCTCACCGCAATTTTTACTAGTTTTTAAGCTACGAGTACGTTTGGTTTCTTGCATACACTTTTGTTTACGAAATGGGGTTTCTGCTGCGGAAATGATTAAAATGCTTGGAGAACAGAAATTTGTACAAATAAATAAATCCAAGATACTGGTACTCAGAAACCATTGATTAATAATCAGGGACTTTCTAGGTGATTATAGCGTTTCAAAGGAATCAATTCAGTTTTAAATGGTATTTGAGCTATAGGCACATTATATCCTGATTGGTTTCAAAAACATAAATTTTTTCGAAAAACACCGTCGTTCTGAAATATGCGGGGAAATGATTTCGGGCTAGCGATATGTTATAGAGTGCAGTTATCTTCAATTATGGCACTGTCAGGCATTATGATATGATTTTAAGTGTTTGCGGTATTATTTGTGCAAAGCTATTCACAATATGTGGGTAGAGTTATGGTCACACAATTCACACACTCCAGTGGCTCTTCGAGTGTTTTTCGCAAAAAATCCAAAAATGTTTGACGTATCATATTCGCCAGCAAGACATCGTATAGGCAATCGTCACTTTTTGGCATATCAAATTATACATATATATGTCCCAATTCCTATGATGGTATAGACAACATTTCGCCCTGAAGCGGACTGTGGCTATTAGATGATAAAACCAAGACAAATTGTCGTAGGGTCTTGTCAACTGTCAATCCTAATGCGAATGCACGCTCTTCTGTCATAGCAAATATTTTAAATGCTATATATTTTGCAAACTAAAAAATAAAAGAAATTGTTTATTTTATTCTTAGCATAAAGCCAAGTGAATTCAAAGAGATTACAAAGAAAACGATGTGACAATTTTTGATTTGTTTATGTAAATTAAGGACTGTGACATCCAGATCGCAACAGGTATTTCATTCACTGCATTCACTTTCAGTTTTCTTCATAACTCATATATTTATAGCCAAGTTTTGAATGACTAGGTTTCTTTTTTATGATTGATTTGCTACTAGTTTTACGCAAAAAAATACGGCTTATTGTGATATTACAGAAATATTAACGAACAGTGGCTCAGTAATTTGTTACATCGGCTGCAGTTTTTATTTTGGAATAAAATAAAAACTTTGCAATTATTTCATGTGATTAGTTTGTGGATAATAAAAAGAACCTCATTCCGATGCTTAAAAGGTGAAAGACCTTTTTTTACTACGAGGGAGAATATTTAACCTCATAACGGCACAGAGTAAGGACAAAAATAACAATTCGTTTAGTTCTTGTTGAGCAAAACATTCGCATTTGGAAAGAAATATTTGCAACTGGCATAAATACTTCAAGGAGCGTCCGAAACGGCCATCAATCTTTACCGGTGGAAGTGCACCCAAGGTCAACAAATCCAAGATTTCCAACTCGATAATTTGAAAGCGATGAAATAAATTTGTACGAATAAATTAAGATTTTTTAAGAAAAATTAAAATTGGTTTTACTTTTGGACAAAGTGGTCTGATTGTGGGTTCGGTGAAACCAACTTTCATTCTTAGAGCTGCGATCTTCTTGCTCATCCAGTAATCGAAATGTTTATAATTCACTTCTCAACTGTATAGAATGCAAAACCAGCAAAACCAGCATTTTTAGTCGGGTGAACAGACTTGCATATACTTTCACCCCGCGTTTGTTTGCGTTGCGTAATAAAAGAAGTAAAATTTTTATTTACTCCAACAATTCCAATCGAATATAATGTAAAATAATGCAGCCTATGAGTTAGGTTTATGAGGCAGGTAATTCAATAACTAATATGTGCAACGGAATATAAAAAAGTTTTTTTTTTTTTTGTATGATTTGCAATATTTTTAAGCAATATTTTGTTTCAATCAAAATACTTACCCATAGATTAGAAATATTTTCATATTTGAATGACAATTTTTTATCGCAAAATCTCTTTACATTGTCAAAATCACAATATTTGCCATTAAGCTATCATTACTCGCTTTCATGGCATTTTTATAAATTGTGAGAAATGCAAGTGGATAAGAGATAGGTTATGATAGGTGGGCGGCAGTTAGATACGCACATATTATTGCTTGCCAACACTGCCATTAAATAAAATACTTCAACGGATCCTAAAATGTCCTTACAGAAATATCGTGTACCGCATATTAGTGTGAAACACATGAAAATTTCGAGATGTGGAACAAAGATCACCCTTGTCCAACCAAAAAACCTGTACGGAAATTTCACTCAGGTGAATTGACTTACATGTACCTTCACAAGAAGTTCTTCTGCATTGGTACAAAAGTGTGCTAGATGTCGGAAAGGGCGTGATCAAACGGTAGCTTCTTGTCGATACATTTTGTCAATCAAGTCATGATGAAAAAGCAAAATTGTAACTTATTAAGCCCTTGATTTTTGCTAAATCGACCAATTCGTTTATTATGCTGTAATTTTTCCTAGTCAGACAGTCAGTTTTCGATAAGTCAGTCAATTTGTACAAGAGGAACTAGGAAAGATTTCTATATCTTCAGTCGTCCATTTTCACTCCACAAAAGAAGTTTTCAAAAATATGTCGTGTGTAAAATTTAACTTAATTCAGTGCGCCTTGTTGAAATATATGAAGCTAAGAATATAGAGGTTAAATCGATTATTCGTATGGAATGTGCTGGAAAGAGCATGGCTACTTGATAGATTTTTTTTCAAATTTTGCCAATCACAATAAATTAATAAAATGGAGGAAAAACTAGGTCGTAGAGACCTGCTAATTAGAAATAATATATGAGCACCGATTTTTTTGAAAATCAATCGAATTGTGTGGGAGATACTATAAGGGACGTGGGAATGCGCCCCTCTCATTCTCAGGGCATACATTAGATAAGATCTAACATGCACTAAATTAAAGCGAACTTCCTGCATCCAAGTAAAAGATCTAAAGCTAAAAATACGTCGCTAATACGAGTCAATTTTATGGGTGATACCTGAAAATTTTTTTGTCGATTTTTTAAAATTTTATCAAAAACTATAAAGCAATGCATTGGACAAAAAATTCAGGACACTGCAATCTATGAATAGTAAATTTACATTAGAGGTGTCGAAATGGTAGGTCAGTATAACCCATTTAGGATAGTTGTCTACGGTCTAGCGAAATACTATACTGTCAAATTATAAGAAGTTTCATAAAGATTTATTGGAGTTAAAATGTTTACCTCCCAGCCAGACAAATAGACATCACTCATGAAAATCATTTGATCAAAAAATATTTGATACTGCAAACGCTCCCTTAACTTGATGATAACCAAATTCAAATGAAAGCCGTAAGTTTTAAATGCTATAAAACACCGAAATACCGACTAAGCGGTATATTCTTATGATTGCTATATCAGAAGGTAGCACAATATAGTTCAGTTTTAGAAGAGACCCAAATTTGTGTGAACATATCGTTTATTGGAATCAAATAATCAATAAAAGAGCACTAAATGATAGTGAAATAATAATAATATGAGGATAAACAATTTTTTTGTGATTTATAAAAGAGTAATTTTAAAAGTATTTTGAGAATATAATTTTCACTTTCACTTTCACTTGAAGCTTTGTTGTACTTAGCAGATATCTTTTAATTGTATCAAGAGTAGACTTTGTAGAAAATGGATGAAGTCGGTCCACATTTTGCCATAGGCCACATTTAAATTTGCCGTTCAATTATAATCATATCTCAAGGTTTTGATTTGTTTTGTGTAAGCACTTTAGCCTAACGCGCGTCAGACCCTATTGCACTGTTTGTACCGAAATTTTGTTCTGCAATGTTGTGTAGATAATATTTATCTGGTATTAGTGGTCGACCGTGGGGCGACTATCGGTCGCTTGATTGCAGATTCATCCCCGCATGCGGGCCTTATCATTATTTGAACGGCGGTAACTTCGTTGAATCTGACAAACAAATTGAGTAATCGGGAAGTCTTTGTAATGCTTTGCAAACTGTGACATCCGGAATTATCGTTATAGGTCCCTGTTTATAGGTCCATGAGTTTAAAATAGAATGCGTGTAAGCTCACTAAATGTGAGAAGCTCGCTCAGGTCTCATTCATGAGATGTAAGCGGAATTGTTTTTTGTTTGTTTTGTTATTTATTTGATATTGAGACGAACTCTCCAGAAAATGAATCATATCGGCTAAAGTTGAGTATCATCACTTCTTAAAGTAGTCTGAATGGCTGGTAGACACGGCAACTACCACAAATCATTATAAATCCCCTAAAAACATGTCAGATTATAGCCGAGGAGTTCGTATTTGCTACAGTGAGCCATATTTTGTTGATCAAGTTTTATTTCAATTATCCAAAATTCTACTTGTTTCCTTTTTTCGTAAGCTGTGGTAAACTATCCATTGTAATGCTTCACAATGCTGACTAAAATTTCAAGAATCAGAGAATTAGTCAAGCCGTTTTGAGAATAAAAAATTGTTGAAATTTGTTTTTCGTTGCAATCCTTAATTCCTATACGGCCGAAAAATAACTTCCTCTCCGCCAACACCAACACAAGTTACCTAATTCAAACCATTTATTTCAAAATATATATCTTCCATCCAAGTGAGCTATATTTTAGAATACCACGGTTTACCACGAGCCTTCTGGCACACCAGACACTTTTGCACCAATGCTGAAAGACGACGGGTAAAGGTATGTGTATGTCATTTCACCGGCTTGAAATTTCTGTACCCGTTACATAGTATAAGATGTATCTTTAGCTTAAACACCAGCTGCGCAACTAAAATTTGTGCGTAAAATATTCAAAATACATTTTACATTGATTTTCGTTAATAAATCTCTTATTATAACTTAACGCAGAACGTAGAACAAATTAATGGGGATGTAACTTTTCATCAATAGTAAACTTTCTTTTTTTCTAATATATGTAAGTGTAACTTTCCAAACATTTCAAGTACACAGCCCTTTTCTTTTTCGCAAAACATATTATTACGCATTACATTTTTCATTACACTGTGTTTGTAGAACCGGCGTTCTAAAAACTTGCCAACAGAGAATACTAAAGAAAAAGAAAATATGTATACAATATGTTTGACTTATCTTCCGGCGCCTATTTATTAAAAAATTAATTAGTATGCTTAAGATTAACGTGAAACTTAAGAAACATGTGTGAAAGGTAGGTAATTGATGCGTTTAGCCGTAAGTATTTTGATTTATTCGTATTACACCATATGCGGTACAGAGTATATCAGTTTAGAGGTCCTGACACGTCGCAATTTTCACAAGAATGAAACCTATTTAAAAAGAAAGATATGGGTTCATGTTGTGGTATTGCAACTAAAAAACTTTGTCGCCCAAACCAATTGCAATCACTTTTCGAACCCAGAAAACAATATTATAATATTAATAAATACCTTAAATAGATGAAAATATAAATAAATAGTGTTAATAAAATGTTAACATTAACAGAAATATTTAAAATATGTTATGAAACTCAAAACGTGTACAAAATATTTTTTTTCCCATACGATAGTTTAATATATTATTTAATTAAAATTGCATTTTCACATAAATGATAACAAAGTTATTATTAACCAGGCATGGACGTAACTAGGACAGTTCAAAGACACTAGATCAAATTAACAAGAAATTCAAGAGACACAGATATTACATTTTAAAATGTAAGCTAAGAATTTACTTAAGGGATATTCTAAAAAAAATAAATAAAATTTTATTTTATTTTTATTTCTTTATGGCCAACACGACTGGCCTTTTTCTAAATTCAAATTTAAAATGATTTCAAAAAGTGTCTTAATTTATATTAAACTAAATGACCTAAATCTACAGGTGGAGTTATTTTATTTTTAAGAAATAATTGCACTTTTGCAATTGGGAAATAAAAAAATTGTAATTTTTCTGGCATAATTAATAAAAGGTGCTGATTTCTACTTATCGTTTATTGCCAAAGAGTTTACTGACTTTGTTTACGTTAACTTGTACAATGCAGGAAATATATAAAAAATGGATTGTGAATTGGACAAATCCAGCAGCCTCTTCTGCTATCTTCCAGTTTACTGAAATTGAATCTTTCGTCTGTTTAATCTTAGTTGTAAGATTACAGTTATAAAAATTGGTGTGCATTGTTTGTTTAAAAAATTAAAAACTGTTGATCGATTCCCTTACCCCCAAATACATGACTGACTAACCAGTAGAATCGGTAGAATTTATCACACATCTATTATAATATTTAGTAAACTTAATTCTGAGAATAAAAGTGAACTGCATTCTCCTTCTGGTGCTGTTGGTGATTTATTAGCTGACATTATATTTTTCGCTGCAGGTTCAAGCTGGCATCGTGTAGTTTATAATGCTTGACAATTAAAAGCCACACAATTCATCATCAGACTTCCTCTGGCGTAGCACAGATAACCTGAAATTTGATACAGCACATTGGGTCAGACAGGTTAGTTCTTTTTACAGAAGTTTTCAAGTTGGCGTTTTTGTCTGCAACTCAAAGTAATTCGAGCAGCATACGCCAGTGTACTAATTTGAATTTTCTAATTAAATCCTGCAAACAAGTGCGCTCCTTAAATTGTTCGAACTAGCTTCTTCTTTTCTTCACCTTTATTATTATTATTCAAGTCATGTATATTGTAAAATGCATTTCCTCGCTGATTGTGGGCTAACAATTTTATTTAATAGCTCAACAGCAACATCAACAAATACAAAAAACACGCAATTGAATTCCTCCTTTTATCGTTTTCTTTCCTCCACTGACCGCAAGAGTATTTCACAACAATAGCCCCCAGATCCGGCTGGCATGACGGTACTTTCAAAACACGTAACTTTGTGTTGTTCTCCATTATTGTTATTGCGAGTGAGCTGTGTTTTTATTATTATTTTAACTTAGCTTCTTTTACTTTAATAAATACGATACATTCACGTATTCTCGAGTTGCGGTTTTTTAGCATTTCCTTTCGGCTTTTGTGGGACTTCTTTGAATATTTGCGTACAGCGAACGATACACAACATTTTGAATTTTGTGGTACAATTAAACTACTACGAACAGCAGTACCGTAAATTATACGATTGAATTTGGGCTGGAGGCTGGAATGAAAGCTCTCATAAGTGTACTAAAGTTTTGTTACCGTTTGGTGTACGGTCAATTCCGCAAGTTTGGGAATAGTCCTGGGAACGACCACTTTCAGTTTTAATGCAATTTCGCTCACACATATTGAATTTGCTGCTTCAATTAAAATTTCGTTTGCCCTCCGGTTCAGCCGTCCCGATTAATAAAAATGGGATTTATGTAAATGAATTTATTTTTCCGTTGAACAAATACCTGGCGAAATTATCGCAAAGGCAACTAAGCGATTTAAAAAAAAAAAAAAAAACAAATAAAAAATGGTTGATTGCGGTATCAAAAAATATATAAATGATTTTGTATTATATCCCTAATCGTTAATCAGTTGTTTAGCATACTTGGCTGAATCTAAGTGCATGTAATAGAGAATTTGAAAATTTCTGGACTCTGGTTTTCATAGGATGATGTATTATGTATCATTACCTCAGAAGATGAACTCTTCGGTATTACCGAGTTAGATCACATTGAAACCTATATAATTTATCAGTACCCAAACCATAAGGGAGCCACCTCTTAACTTTCACCCTTGGCACATACTTTCAGAAAATTAAGCACTGTTACATGCTTCAAATATATCAATTTCATTAACAAATATGCGCTAGCCACATAAATGTCACGTATGTGCCAAATTCTGTAGCGGATATGCCCAAATGGCATTAGTTTCTGGTCCGAAGCTCTACGTTGTTTTTTCAGAACTGCAATTTTCACAAACAGTTATCTTCTTCGCTTCGTTGGACAAAATTAAACCTAGTAATTTCATGATCATACGTTTACTTCATTGCCTGAAAGCCCCTTCCCCAGACTCTATCATATATTGAGAAATTTCGTTTTACGAAGCCTGAACCGATTACCGTAACACATACAGCTGTGAAACGTACAACGCCAATCTAGAGATATACAGCAATAATCCATATCGGAAGAGATATAACAAAATTTGTGCGGTTGATTTGAATACGGATCGATATCTTCTAGACATCAGAGCCAGTGAAGTCGTATGCGTAACTAAGTTCCTGCTGTTTGTCAATAGATGGCGTCAGCTGTAAATGCTAGTCGATTCTCTATGAACAATGATTAAGCATATGGTGAACATACCGCCTCGACACAATAGTGACTTTCTTTTGACGTCGTATTCATCGAGGGCTTCAAAGCGCTTGAGGAGATGCTGCTTTAAGTGAAACAACGTGTCGAGATTGGTTCCGTCGCTTTAAAGACGAAGATTTTAATGCTGGGGACCATTCGCATGAAGGAAGGCGAAAAACCTTCGAAGACACTGAATTGACGGCATTGTTTGATGGGGATCCGTATCAAACGCAGGTAGAGTTTGCTTCAGTATTAGGAGTTACCCGCCAAGCCATTTCCAAGCGATTGCATGCTTTGGGAATGATTCGAAAGCAAAGAATTTGGGTTCCTTATGAATTGAAATTAAGGGACGTTGAGCGTCGCTATTTCGCCTGTGGACAACTACTTCGGTGACAAAAGGAAGGGTTTTCTTCATCGTATTGCAACGGCTGATGAAAAATGGATTCATTACAGCAATTCAAAGAAAAGAAAGTCATGGGGGCTGTCCGGTCATTCTTCTACGTCGGCCGAATATTCACGCTGCGGAGGTTATGCTCTATAATTGGTGGGACCAGGTCGGTATTATTTGTTACGAGCTGTTGTAACTAAGCGGAACCATCACTCTGGATCAGTATCGGTATCATTTCTCTGCGCGAGAAATGACCACAATACGCGGAGAGGCACGAAAAATTTTTTTTAAACATATCTGAAAACGATGAAATGGGAAGTTTAACCTTATCCGCCATATTCTCCAAATATTGGGCCGTCCGATTATCATTTGTTTTGTTCGATGGCACACGGTCTGGCAGACCAGTAATTCCACCCATATGACGAATGGAATGGCTAAATTCATGGATAGATGAACAGTTTTATCGTGACGGAGCTAGCGATGGGCAATACTTTCAATGAATTATTTGTGAGCATGTTTTCATAATTAAGTTGAATTGCCATAAAAACTCAGTTGCGCACATAACACAATGGAAACGTGGAAAAATGGACCGATAATTTTAATTTTTAAATAGATACTCAAAAATTAATTAATCTTTTACCAAAACCAGTGGGAATAATTGATTTAGACCTATTCATATGGGGCCGTATGAAAACATGAGCCTATATCATTGAAATTTGATCGTTATGACATTAAATACGTTCAAAAATGGAATATTGGTCAATAAGTGTAAAACTGGTTGTGTCTACAGTTTTTTGGTCTACATTAAGCAACCAAAAATTAAAAATAAAAATATATTTACAACAGGCATATGTTAATAATTGTTGGCATTCGGTAACAATAATAATCGCATAAATTACAGCTTCTAATAATTTGAGGGCACTTCCGTTTTAATAGGACGGTATTTTATAAAGCGCAGTAGAGCCTTTTTAGTTCACTAATGGTGCACGTCCGATATATTTTGTATTTTTTGGGATCGGGAAGGATAAAATGACACAAGTTATGTATGTTATGTTCAATAATATATTAAGACTGAGCTGATGTTATGAGTCTTTGAATTGTAGATTATAGACTAAAATTATTATTTTTTCTTTCAAATCCAGCATTATGCGCGATTGATCACCCAGATTTAATCTTAAGTTAGGGTGTATGATAACATTACAGAATGCAAAATTTTAGTGCATTCGCGTGAACATTCCATAAGTTGTATAACCAGTACAAAAAATTTCATTTAGTTGAACTGACTTACATACAACTTCATCCAATGTATTTTTACGTTGGTTAAAAGTGTGATTGGTTTGAAATTGTCGGGCGTGGGGGCCATGGGATATCACCTCTTTTCGAAATCAGTCTGCCTGGCAACATCTGCTTCACCACCGCCATGGAGTCATTTGATGTGTGACAGGTAGCTCCACCTTGTTGGAACCAAGTTCTGGAATTCACTATTCTTGAACTTTCAATTTCTGGAGCCAAAAATCCGTCCAACATCTCAACATGGCGTTCCGTATTAACCGTGACGTTTTGGCCCCGCGCATTTTCGAAGAAAAAAGGACCAATTATTCCTCTGCCCATACTGTCACTTTAGAACTATGCAATGGTTTCTGGTGTTTGATTTTGGGATTTTCACTGTTCCAGTAACGACAATTTTGACGGTTTACGAACCCATTCATAAGGAAACGAGCCTCGTCAGAGAAAAGGATATTGTCAAAATTGGAAAATCGGTTAAGCATTTCATTAGCAAATGCGAGCCTTGCTATGAAGTCAGACTCTTTCAATTCTTGTGTTAATTGCAGCTTATATGGATGCAGTTTAAGATCCAATGTTAAAATTCGTTGCAAACTACGTCGCGATAATTGTAAGACAGACGATCTCTTGCGAGTCGACATTTGTGGATTTCCTCGTACTGACTCCATAACTCTCTCAACATTGTCTTCGGTCCTAGATGTTCTTGGGCGACCATTTGAAATGTTGAACCGGTCTCTTCAAAACGCTTTACCCATATTTTAATAAAATTAGCAGTCGGAGCTTCACTAATTCGCCGTAGTCCATATTCAGCACAATATAGTCGCCTAGTAGCAATATATGAACGAGAGTTCTCGGAAAAACTCCATGAGCCCGCCAACCCAACGATGTAGGCGCCTCCCCGCTCGCGCCTTTTCTACCCCACGAAAAAAGATGATGCAATATGCACGTTCTATTGCGCCACCCTGAATTGTTGAATGACGTAAACGATGATCCATATTTGCTGGTGACTAGTGTCGAATCATGGGTATATAGTTATGACATCGAAACCAAAGCCCAATTGTCGCAATGGAAGGGTACAGGAGAGCCAAGACCAAAAAAGCACGCCAAATTCGATCAAATGTCAATCAATAGGAAAAAAATTACCGGAAGGTGCTCACTCACCTTTGCTTGTGAGAGATTATTTGGCCAAAAACAACACCGTGATCATGCCCCAACCAGCTTATTCATCAGATTTGGCCCCCTGCGACGTTTTCCCGTTTTTGAGGAGATAAAAGCCGAATCGCTGAAAGATCTCGGGGACATACCAAAAAGTGCATACCAGAACTACTTCGAGGATTGGAAAACCCGCTGTTACAAGTGTATTATATCTGAGGGGACTACTTTGAAGGAGATAAAATAGAAATTGATGAATAAATAAATATTGTTTGAGAAAAATTAAAATTCACCTTATGACAAAAGTGCGTGCCACGTCAGGCTGCAAATTATGAACTACAGCAGAAAATTAAATTTCGATAATTCGGTCTATTTATACGAGAAGTTCTAACGAGTGTGACAATCTTGCCCATTTTCGTTCATAGAACTTATCTTACCAAATGCAATACAGGGTTGCCCATATTCGACGGACCCATCTGGCAACGCCATAACTTTTGACAGAGATGTCAGATCGCTTAATGACATACCGCGTTTGGATTATCAGTCCAAGCAGATTTTTACCATGGAACAATACACGCCACGCGAGCGCTCTGAAATAGTTGAAATTTACATTCAACAGAAGAAGTCAATTGTGAAAACTCAACGTGCTTTTAAAATATTAAAAAATGTGAGAAGTGCGCCTTCTAAGAACACCATTAAGCGTTTATACGAAAAATTTTCGACTGGTGAGGCTCTTTCTAATCCGAAGAGGCCAAATAAAAGTCGACCAAGGCGATCGGCCGAGAATATCGCTGCCGTACGAGCCAGTGTTGAGAGGTCCCCAAGAACATCCCAAAAAACGCCGTTCTCAGCAGTTGGGCATGGCTCGGTCCACTTTACAACGGATTATTCGCGTTGATTTGCATTTGTTCCCGTACAAAATTCAATTGACGCAAAGATTGTTGCCTGCGGACAAGCCTCGTCGATTGGAATGGGCCCAACGAGTCATCGAAATGGCCGATGATGACGAGCAATTTTGGAACAAAATTATCATGTCCGATGAAGCCCATTTCACATTGAATGGGACCGTAAATAAGCAAAATTGCCGTATTTACGCCACTGAAAATCCTCAGGAGATTCAAGAATTGCCTCTTCATGACGAAAAAGTCACAGTTTGGTGCGGCGTTAGTGCGAAAACGGTCATTGGGCCGTTTTTCTTCCAAAACGAAAATGGTCATGCTGTTACCATCAACCAGGAGCGTTATCGCGACATGATGACCAATTTTGTGATGCCAATTATTCGTCGAAAGCGTATGAGGCAGTTCTGGTTTCAACAAGACGGCGCTCCACCGCACACAAGTCGCATAACAATCGATTTTCTGAAGAATTTGTTTCCGGGCCGTTTGATGTCGAAAAGTGGTGATTTGGACTGGCCACCGCGTTCGCCCGATTTGACGCCCGCTGACTTCTTCTTGTGGGGACATTTGAAGTCAAAGGTTTACGTTAACAAGCCAAGGACCGTAGAAGAGCTCAAGGACAACATTCGTGAAGAAATAGCCGCTATTCCGGCCGAAATGTTGGCGAAAACGATGGAAAATGCTGCAAAAAGGGCACAATACGCCATCAACGCCAGAGGCGGCCATTTGAGATATATCATATTCAAAAATTGATGCAAACAAATCTACTTGGAACAAATTAAATGAATAAGATTGCCAACCGCCAAATTTTTATTTTTTTCTTTGATTTTTTTTTAAAAAACATGGGTCCGTCGAATATGGGCAACCCTGACTCTTAATATGGACCTGTACTCTTTGGCTTTGGCCAATGGAAAAGGAATTGTGTTCCATCAGGACAATGGCAGCCTACGGACCTCAAAAATTGATTGTGAGGTTCTTATGCATCCACTGTACAGTCCAAGCTCGGCACCACCTATCCCTGCCCATGTCGAATAATTTTGCTGATTAAAAATTCGCCTGAAAAGAACCTTGTGAGAATCGATTATATCATTATTTTGTCAATATTGGCGGGCTTTTCTATGAAAAAGTCAATATAATTACCTTCAGAAAGGCAAGGCAACTTATTTGGCCTAATCTAGGCCATTCTAACTATGCTAAATAAAGTCTTCAATATCACGCAAATATAGCGGATGTATATGGTATGTATGTATAATAATTTCGCTCCGTTTGAGTCTAGTAAAGATGTTTAACACGATATTAGCATCTTCTAATCCTAAGCAATTGGGAGTGTTCTACACTTTAGTGAAGCCGAGAAAATTAGACCAGATTTACAACCCCCACAAAATATGGAGACTGATAATTTAATTTTTGTGGAGTCAATGATTTCTAAAATATTTCTTCTTTTTTAGGTAAATTAAACTAAAAATTATTATAGCTACTTCGACATTATACGCGGTTCCGCAACTGATAGAATGAGCGTGATGATTTCGTCCACAAATTTTAGCAGATTAGTGCAAACATTTCAAAAGTTATAAGAAAAAATTGAGTTTCGTGGCATTTATATGGAAGATGCCAAACGAGGTGGACTAAATAAATTTTTAAAACTGAACTCAAAGTGGGTAGCTTCCAAGACTTTCAGTAAAGTATCAATGCCATCCATTGCCGATTCAACATTGCAAAAACAAACATCTATTACAGTTTCTTTGGATATTATTCTGGGGTTATATATTTCAACTCATAGAATTAATGGACAATAATCAAATAAAAATATAACTTATTGAAATCGATCAATTTACAGGGTTACCCATTTAGTGGCTTCAAAACCGCCGGTTTGGCAAGGCTGTTAGCTGGTAAATAATTTTCATCTGAAGTGTTATTTATTTAGTGAAAGGTTTACCATTTACGAATATGTATCGTTTAGCAACCAAAGAAGAAGACAAATCTTACTACAAAAGTGGGGATTCAAACGTGGACTTTCAATCGAACAAAATTTCCTTCAGCGATGAAGCGCATTTCACACTCGGTAGTTACGCAACAAGCAAAATATATTAAGCTCGGGGAACAGAGAAGTGATTGTGGAAAAGCCATTACAATCGGAAAAAGTGACGGAAAACGATAAATGACTGAAAAAAATATGAAAAATGAGAATGACGCTGGAGGAACCTCAAAAGGATTTACTGCTCCAGCCAATCCAGAGGTGCCATTGTATTTAGTACATAATGCATTATAATGAAATAAAAGTTTCATCGAAATCATACAGATTTATGCGTGTTTTATTTACTTTTGAAACCAAAAAAATGGATCACCCTGTATTTCTAGGCTCCTGAAAGAGTTTAGAGAAGGAGTATATTTTCATTCTCAGACATAAATTTGCCCAATTCTTGATGTGTGTTAAATTTAAACTTGGTTGACTTTGATGAAATTTAAAGAAACATATGAATCTAATAAAGTATGGGTTAAGCCGGTAATTTCTATGGGAAGTATAAGTTAGGGCAATGACATTAAGAGAAATTGCAGGGGAAAGACAGAATTTTGGGAAATCTGTCAATTTTGGGCGTACTAATAAAGGTGGACCAATATAAATAATTTTCAATGATACATTTTGTCGGATGTCAAGTGATATCTACCTTTATTCTTTTTGATGAACTCTACACTTTAAAACTATACCTATATATGGGAGAAATAAATTTTACTTGAAAAGGCGTAAATTAGTAAATTGTAATCTGCTGTCACACTACGATTGTGTTTTTGTGTCTCGTTTTCTCCATCCACATAGAAAGTAGAACGACTGATTCTAATCCATTCGTCTTTCTCAAATTAAAAGAAAAATTAATGTCCGTGTGTTTGGAAAGTCACTAAAGATTCTTTATCCATTATTTCTACCCCAGTTTCTTCTGATTGTTTTCTTGTATTGGAGCAATTGCCAATCCAATTTAACATTTTAATTTTAGTGCACTTGCACTCACACAAAAACATGTATTATAAGAAGAATGACATTTTTAAGTTTTAATGGCCACATTTTAGTATTAATTTCTATAGTAGGTGCCTATTTTTTATTAAGATACTAAACGTTAAGCTAAATCAAAAATACGACCTCAAAACATGTTTTGTTATAAAAATTCTGAAAATAACACATTTCCTACTTTAAAAAAACCGACTTTTGTTTGATTTTCCAAATAATTAAAAAAGCGGAGAATCGACTTGTCATATATTTGAAAAAGTCGAATAGTCGGCTTTTTGTGTCGACTTTAGATCTGTAATGTTTATCTGTTCGAACGGTTAATTGACACGATATCTCCAACACATACATAAGTGTACCACGATCTTAACAAAGTTGTGTCAATAATCGCATATCCTACAGATCCACTTCCCGTATGAACTCGTCGAAGTTTGGCGTTTGGTAAACTAATTTCTTGGAACCAAAATTGATATGTTGCCACGCCCATTCTGATGCCGATTTTCGAAGTTTTTTTCTTCGGTTTAGATGTCAAAGATAAACCATGATCTGGAAAGCCAATTGTCGAAAAGCATGTAGAATAATGGAAATCGTCCAGTCCGATCGTCATGTAAGTAGCGTTTTGATTGTTTGGAAGTTAAGCATTGCTCAAAGAACACCAGAGCATGATTAAAAAAAAACAAGGCTGATATATGGGCGACATATGAGTTAAAATAACACACGGAGAGTAGTTCACTTCATGGACAGAATATTCGTCTGAGAATCGCTGCTGGCTCACAAGAAAATCGACTGATTTCTGAAGCAGATAGTGAAGGGCCACTGTCGACATAGTCAGGCAGAAATGACAGTGGTCGAATGGTGGCAAATGGATGTCAAACCAGAATTGGCGACCTGGATCCACTTCCCGTATGGCATATCTCATACAATTTACCGGCTTGGAGTTCGTAGACTGCATTTACGTAATATTTTTTATTTTTTCCAGATATAATAGTAGATTCGCCAAAATAATTTTTTTGGTTCGGATTTAATTTTGATTTGGTAAATCTATATGTTTAATATTACTTAGCACAACAGAAAAAGCAGAGTAGTTAGTTTCGGTATTCATTACACTCGTACATTCTCAAAATATTATTTTTATCATGATTATTGTAATCAACCAAAACTTTAAACAACCAAATTTGTCATCGGCATTGCATTGACCTCCACTATCTTTAATGATATATTATTAGGTTATTACATAAATGTATTAGAGGGGTTAAGATTAGACTTCGGTGTTTGGAGTAACCAATCACGCATGCCAATAATAAGTGGTTGCCTAATAAGACTTTGTTGTATTCGAGTATGTTTGCTTATGCATGTAAATGGATGGCTAACCACGACTGTAAAATGCTTACCACAGAGTTGAGTTGGGGTCAGTTCGACGGTCGTCGACCAAAACCACAGTGGTTTTTTAGTTCGGCTATGCAAATAATTTGTGTGTAGAAGAACTGTTGTGTGGCGAAGAAGTAGTCGTAGAGTATACACGTAAGATGCTTTCTTTTAGCCTCATTTTCTTCAAATAAATGTGGCGAAAAGTAGACGTTTAAGGAGAGTTGTACATATGTGGTGTGGTAACTCGCCTTTGCATGCATTGGGGTTGGCACAGTACGCTAGGTTATTATTAAGAACTGCATGTGATGTGCAAATAGAAAGAATAATAATATCTCGCTTTTGGCTCTAAAAGACAAAACGTTAGATTACTAAGGCCCATCAGATTTTTCTATTTTAATAGAATTTGACTTCACTTTATTTCTAGTTCACGCTATAAGGTGGCGGACCAATTGTGCTGCAACAAGAAATTCAAATAAGGATTTTTTAATCAATCTTGGTAGATGTGCTGTACAATTACACATACCTATGATTGCTATAAATTCTAGCCATAATGTAAATAGCGGGTCATATAGGCACACACATGCACGCGTAGGTTAATTGCATTCCTAATTGTTTCGTTGTTATTGTTATTCGCTCCACATACACGTGTATTCTTTTCAAAGAGTTAAATTTTTTAATCCACTTTTATATTTTGGTGCGTGCGCAACTCAAAATCCATGGTGTTGTAAAAAAACAACTAGAACCATAACTAGAACGTGTTGGTCCGTAACGAGCCGGATTGTGTGAAAAAGGGTGTAAAGCAAAAATTGTGCTAAAATTTACTAAAATTGATTAAAAACTTCTTGTTCAAAAGTTTGTGGGTGATTTAGACAAAAAAATTCCAAATTAAAAATCGACATTTTGAAAAGTTAACAAGTTGTTAAAAAAGTGCGAACAATTTCCTAAATTCGTTCGAAAATCATCTACGGTTCTAAATGCTAAAAATTGCTTAAAATTATTCTACATACATATATACGCAAAAATTGGCTAATTAAAAAATTCATTGAAAAGTACATAAAATTCACCAACGGTTCTAAGTTTTTATAAATGCTAAAAATCAACAAAATGAAAATTTAGAAACTTGAAAAATATGCTAACATTTTGTTAAACCTATCCCATTTACACAAAAAAAAAGCATTTTTGATTACGACAAAAGACATCTGGAAAAATCAAAGAAATGGTACAGTTGAAACATTTAATACTAAACCTTCAAAGCCAAAAAAAACTTCATCACCGTTATGACGGTCATCAACAAAAACGAGGAAACAAATCAACCAACAAAGCACAACAACAATAAGCAAAGACCAAGAAGAAGAAATATGACGAAAAAAATTTCTAATAGATTTTTGAATTTGATTAACGATCTATCAGACTTCGAGAACCTCTGTATCATTAAAGGTGATGAAAGCATTCACGATTTGAAAGTACATAGGGTGGAACTAAACTCCCTATAAGACCAAGTAAAAAAAGCGTATTTGGATTGTCTATATGTGGTACCGGCGGGAGGAGAAAAGTCGATAGATAAGGGTAAAGTCCGCGCACACTACAGAGAAGCTCTTCTCTGTTGCAAACGCATTCTGAGCCCTCTTAGTGAAATGATTCAAACAATGTCGGAATACAACGCACAGGAAAAATTGGAGCGAGTTTCACAGACGCTACCCATCAACAATGAAGCGGACTTAGCGCCAGTTTTAAGACTTCCACCCTGCAATACGGAAACATTTTTTTGGAGTTTACCACACATGCCCGAGCTTTAGGGATTTGTTTTCCACTTAATATATAAAAAATCGAAGGTTAATCAAAAATTATTTAATTTAAAACACAAAACAGCAGGAGAAGCACTTGAAATAATTAGCCACGTATCCTTGACGCACGATGGCTCCGTCATTGCATGGCAATGATCAGCTGAAGAGCCCGGTTCAATTTACAGAACGTTTCGGCAGATTCGGATTCCTCAATTCAGAAATTATAACGCACGGTTAAGAGTTGCATTCAGACTTTTCAAGTCTTGAAAATATGCACCAAGGGCTGGGATAAAACCCTAATCTACCTTTGTTCCACGAAATTGCATAGAACTTTTTTGTAGGAATTTGAAAATGGTTTGGAGGATTGCTCACAGATTCCAAGTTGGACCAAATTCGGCGAATTTTTAACGCACAAATTTAAGACCAGTAGGCAATAAGATCAGTAGGCAATATAAAATCAACTTCTACAAAAAATAGTCAGTCTAGATTTGATTATGGCGAAAGCGGAAAATGACTGAGCACGTCTCAAACAAATGTTGGTCAAAATACACAAACCGCAAGGGTAAAGCACAATAACTCAATATCGCAAAAGGAATGTCGTAGCAAAAATGAGCAAAGTTACCATTTCTGCAAACAAAGAGATCATACTTTATTACATAAGGATGACGAGATGCAATCTACAATCCAAATCCCAGTTAGAGATGAAGTACGCCCTAGTACCAATGCTACAGCTCTAACTACTCTTATACAGTACACATCGAATTTAGAACCTCCTGACTTGACTCTTCTGTAGGGCATTGTCAGTACTGTTCAACCTCATACCACTTTGTTATTCACTGTCATAATACAAATTGAGTCTAGAGGACAAAGATACGGTGCTCGGGCAATTATTGATCCTAGATCACAATCCACTTTTGTTTCGGAGTCGTTTAAAACTTCCTACAAGAAGAAATCTAGTTCATGTTGCTGGTTTAAGTCAATTCGTATCTGAAACCAGTACCAAAACGTGTTTTTCAATTTGTATTCACTTGTGGATCCTAGTTTTGTGTTGGAAGTTTGGGCGCCTGTCTTGAAGACCCTTGCCTCCAACTTACCACCACGGACTCTTGAGCAGAGTCAACTTAGTTTAGCTGCAAAACTTGAACTGGCAGATAATACTTTTTACGCAAGTAGACCCGTTGATATTCTGATCGACATGGAAGTGGAACCCCTTATCTACATTGATGGCTTTTGGCCCAAAAAATACATAGTACATATATGGGTGTATCATTGGGGGGCCAGTTTATCAAAAGAATCGGAATGACTGCTCTATATCGATTTATAAACAATATCGATTTAAAAAGTCCTCTCACACGGTTGGAAGGTGGGGAAGACCCAAAAAAAAAAAATGTTTTGCGATCAGAAGAAGACAATTTTTGTGAAGAGAACTTTAAAGCAACAACCCGTAGGAATTCAGAGGGAAGATACATCGTAACCCTGCCATTTAAAACGCTTGAAGACCCATGGAATTTCAAAAATATTGCGCTGGCAAAATGTTATTGAATGGAGAGGAAGCTGATGAAGATACCTGATATCAAAGATCATTTGACTCAACCATGATAGAATATTTGGATTTGTGACACATGAGGAAAATCTCGACACAGGAAATAGATGACACGCCGCACTATTATCTGCCACATCATACTGTCAGAGTCGTTTCTAGTGCTTCAAGCCCTTCATCAAACAGAAAATGTTTGAATGACAAGTTCGCATTAAACGTTGACGTTATAAGAATCTACCGACAAATTCTTCTGGACCCCACTCATTCTAAATATCAAATAATTTTGTTCAGAAAATCTCCATAATGACCCGGTTAAAGGTTTTGAATTACTGACCGTAACATTTGGTAAGAATTGCGCTCCGTTTCTTGTCATTCGGACGCTTCTGCAGCTGCCAGAAGATTTACAGGAATCCAACTCCTTAGTCTCTAGGATTACTCAACAAAATTTGTATGTTGACGATATTTTAGCAAGTGGTCATACGGTTGAGGCGGCAATAAAATCTCGAAAGCAGCTAGTTAATGTCTTGAACTCAGCTGGTTTCGAATTAAGGAAATGGGAGTCAAACGAACTTTCTGTGCTTCAGAATCTATCTTTGGATTCGATCCTGCCGGTTGACTGGTTGAACTTATTTGAGGCTTCCTCAACGAAAACCCTTGGCATTCGATGGAATATTTCAACCGATGCATTTGCACTTACATCTACTGTTGTTAAGGAATTACTCTCATCTACTAAACGAGTCGTGTTATCAACAACAGCCAAGCTTTTCGATCCATGTGGATGGCTTGCCCCAATAACTGTAGTAGCAAAACTAATAATGCAACAAATTTGACTGGACAAAATCGGCTGGAACGATACCTTGAAGTATACCAGTGAACTAAATTGGAAAAACTTTGTTAAAATCTCTCTTTCAATGAACACTGTAACTGTTTCCAGATAGATTCACTTCACACCAACAAGCGTGGCTGAAATTCATGGTCTTTGTGATGCATAAGGGAACGCATATGGAGCGGCACTCTACATTCGCCTAAAACATGTTGATAGGTTAACCGATACTTTGTTGTTGGCTGCTAAAACCCGTGTTGCGCCTATTAAGAAACTTTCTTTACACAGACTCGAGCTATGAGGAGCAATTCTACTATCAACCCTACCAGCTGCAGTGATTCCAAATATTGAAGCTTCAAAGCTTTCGATTCAGTATTAGACAGATTCCACTATTGTATTAGCTTGGCTCGAGAAACCTCCATGCTCATGGAGTACGTTTGTTGGAAATTGAGTTTGGGAAATTTAAAAACATTAAAATAGCGGATAATGCAAGTCGAGGATGCTCACCAAATTATTTAAAATCTCAGCATTTGTGGGCGGCTTATGGGAGACAGGAGTAAAATCCTTTAAAACTCATTATAAATTTCACCTTTGAAGAATTTTCGACCTTATTGGCAAGTATCGAATCTTTTCTAAATTCTCGACCTTTAAGCATCGCTAGCGATGGTCCGAACGATCTCGAACCATTGACCTCTGGTCATATTCTGATTCGTACTTCTTTGTTCGCTTCTGCAGAACCAAATATGTTTGGTTATAATCTATCTCTTGCCAATAGGTGGAAACGGCTAAAAATCATATCGCATTATTTTTTCCAGAGATGGAAGTCTGAGTACCTAAAGGAGTTGCATCGCCGAAACAAGTAGAAATACCAACAAAAAAAAATATCCAAGTGGATGACCTTGTCGTAGTCAGGGATGAGAGGTTGTCACATAATGAGTGGAAGATGGGTCAAATTACTGAAATGTACCCACGTCCAGATCAAATCATTCGCGTCATTGACATACGTACAACAAACGGCAACATTGCGAGACCAGTAATGAAGGTCGTTAAACTATTTTCGGATTGACTAGAAATTTGCATTTTAACTCCTATCCCACAACATTTTAACAATAATGATTTTTATTCACTTTAGACACATCCGGCTATTTACCACGCCCAAGTCGTTCACAAGAGCAAGATGACCGAGTGACTAAACGTCGTGCTCGTCACCACGATAGGAACAATCGACCTCACGAGCCACGACACGGGTCAGGAGACTGGCAATATTCTTGTGGTCTCTGCCAAGAAGACCACGCTATCAGATCATGTCCAAGATTTCGGCAGTTAACGCCATATCAAAAATATGAAACAGTTGAACGAAGAGGGTACTGCCGGAACTGTCTGGCTCGGAGCCACCTAGCCCCGGATTGCCCTACCGTCGTAGGGTGTCATAAGTGCGGAAGACGGCATCATACTATGCTCCACGGCGCACAACTTATGAATAACATAAATGAAACACATTGATAAAAAAAGTTATTTGAATTTCTTATTGTAAAGCAATTGGTGCGCCACCCTGTATTAAATAAGAACATAGATTACTGCAGCCTAACTACTACAAATTACGGAGAAAAGATTGAATTTCGTAAAAATTGGTCAATTTGTATGGGACGTATCAGAAAGGCTGTGACAATGTTGTCCATTTTCATCGTGACACCACACTTTAGAAAACGCTTAGCCTGTAGCAAATTTGACTAAATAAAGTGCAATCATATAAGGGATATAATTCCAAGTATAGGTATATGTATGTGGTATAAATAGATGGGAGCATGGTTAATTATAATCATTATAAAAATAATTCAATGGGCTAAAGATGCAATTATTCTATTCAGCGAATCTGTAGTCGGATATTTGGCCAATTTGTATTAGAGATACCAGAAGGAGCGCTTCTATCTGGCAAAATATTAGGCTTTACCAAGTTTTGAGAAATTTAGCAAAGATTTGCTGCGCCATTGCATCCAGCGGTCTGTCAAATTGAAACACGTTTGGTCAAAAAATACATGATTCTTAGAAGCTTTCTTCTGGGTGCTGCATTTTTGGCCGTATCAAATAATATACCTTCACTCCTGTGAGTGAAGGTAAGGGTGTTGGCGGTTTAAATACTCAATTAAAAAAAAACTACAAGACATAAAAAAATATATTTGTATTTTTAAAAAGTAGAAGCATGGGAATTTTTAAGACTTAAAAATAATGTTGTCCAAATGGCTTCCCTCGACTGCTTGACACTCTTGGAACCGAAGTCGCAAATTTTGGAAAACTCGTTGAAAAGTTGTTCTCGGTATTTTGTTACTTTCCTCAATAATGTTCCTCTTCAACTGCTCTAAATTGGTCGGATTATTCTCGTAGACTACCGATTTGAGGTATCCCCATAGAAAATAATCGCATGGAGAGAGATCGGGGCTACGTGGGGGCCATTCAATATCCCCCCTTTTCGAAATGAGTTTTCCAGGAAAAACATTTTTCAGCAGCTCTATGGATACTCTAGCCGTATGACATGTGGCTCCATCCTGCTGAAACCACATCCTCGAGGTATTACCTTGAAGTTCTTGCAAAGCTGGCACCAAAAAGTTTGCTAGCATGTTGCTAGCAAGACTAACTTCTCTTACGTGTTGACTGTTGCGGATTTCGCTGAACTGAAACACGAACACGCTCCACAATGTCAGCTGATCTTGCTGAAACTGGGCGACAACGAACCGTAATTGGTACTGTTGTGCCGGTTGTTTCGAACATTCTGATCCATTTTCGTATCACATTGGTGCTTGGAACTTCATTTAAATCGTGTAAACCGTGTTCATGCCGATACAAACGTCGTGCAGTAATCACTGATTTATTGTTTTCGTAATACGCTCGGACACAAAATGCACGCTGCTCTTCCGTGTACGGCTCCATGGCGACTAAATTTCCAGGAAGCGGCGCAGCGAACAACATATCCCCCCGCCACGCCGCGCCGCGTGTTACCGAGAAATTGAAGAATTAAATCGCCAACACTCATATGGTCCACCCTGTATAACAATACCACAGCATTAATTCAGGTGTAACATAAGCCGTTGCATCAAACATTGGGAGAATTTAGTTTGCTCTAATTTGCAGAGAGCATCTGAGTTGGGTGAGTTGAATCCTTGATACTATTCCTTTCGGAGTTGTCATAAACATAAAATTCTAAAAAAAACTTATTAATTTCCATAAAAAAGATAAACATTAAACATAAATTAAACATTCTGTCGGACTTTCAGTTGAAATATTTAAATTTAAATTTTTATTTAAATTTAATTCAATTATTTATTTAAATAAAAAATTATTAAAAATTTAATCTAAATTTATAGATATATTTCCTTTATTTTGTTTTACAAATTGATTTCTTTTAATTTTGTTTTTTTTTTTTAATTATGACAAAAATACAAATTTAGGTTTTTTTATTGTTCCTACGCAGATTCTTCTACATACAAAGGTAATAACTTTCGTCTAGTTAAAAATGTTCAGCCAACCGTCCGTTACGTAAGTCGTCCTTAACTATGTATGTAACTATATTAAGTTGGCTAAACGTTCTGTAAACATCTGCTTTCCGCCAAGGCAGGCGCGTAATATCTGAGGCAAAATTTGCAAAATCTCTAAAGGGATTGCTTCCTGCGTTGGGCTTATTTGAAAATGTTTTTGAACCCAACCCATTGATCTCGAGGAAGTGGAAGCTTCAGTTGAAACCAATGGACTTCACAATAACTTGTAACTTTCAATGGAATCTAAAATGAGAACATAATGGATTTATCTTCTTTATAACATTCTGATTTCAATTATCTACATATATTTGTGCTTTGATCTGTTCGTTGTTTATAAGTCCTGCCAAACATAGAAAAAAAAACAATTAAAAAACCAGTTAAATTTTTTATCGAGCTAAAACTTTTTCCATTCCTGAAGATGAATTGCTGCAAGATATTCAAAACAAAATGTACGCAAGGTGCACCAATATAGTTGTCGCGAAATGCTCAAAGTTTTTTGGACAATAAATAAATTGCAACGTAAGAAAGTAGAAAAAATGTCAATGAATTTTTTGAAGTGGTTGAAGTTATTATAAAAATATCTTCGAATAATTTCTGAATGGCAAAAAAAAACACATTACATATGCTTGTGGAGATACCGTATACAAGTGCAGTTTGCTACCCTGAAATTTGACGAATTGAAATAAATTCCACGTGAATCAGTGGAAATCAGAGCACTGAAAATTGAAACACTTATTAAAGTTAACGTCCATTGTGTTGAACTATATTCGAATATGGATATTCAATCCAATAAAATGTCACCAGAAGTATCAAGAAATTACATGATTTTTTCTTAGTGCAAATACGTGATTTTTAGTATGTTTGACTTTCGATCCATGATTTTTCGAGCATTGGTTGTATTACAGTGGCATAAGCGCTGCCACAAAGTCGAATATAGAAAATTAAAATTAATTAAAAAATATAAAAGATTACCGAAAAAGCAGCAGAAGATAGATCGTGAAACAAAAAAAAGCAAAATTTGGCATTTGATGTAAAAGTTAGTGAAAATTTGTGTTAATTAATATTCCCTACAACATTTATGTTATTATGAAAACTATTTAAATGTACCCCAAAGGCATTTAATAAAAAGCTTGACTTTTGTAATTTCATGTGCCCTACTAAAACTAGTTACTTCCTTTAATGACCATCTGTTCCTAGGTCACCAATATTGCAAAATGTGACTAATTCGTGTAGTTTGGCTTCTTTTTTTTTTTTTTTTTTTTTGAAAAAGTACTATATAGTAATATGTTATTTCTTAAAAAGTAATTTGAATCCAAGCCGTTTTGAAATGGCATATCGTGCACCAAATGTAGCTGAGTTATGTGCAGCTGCTTAAAAGATATGAAGCTATAAAAATTTTGGTTCAACAGGTCATTTGTATCAGTACCAGAGGAAGATTGATTACTAGTTCGATTTTTCTGTTATTTTACAACGCAGATCAAATCAATTAAAAGATAATAAATCCAGGTTGTTACAGGAATTATAGAGGAAATACCAGAAGGGACAGTCCGATATAGCCCATTTAGATCCCTCAACCGTTTAGCAAAAAAATAAAAACGCTTGACACTATGAATACTTCCTTCTATATGCATTGAAATTAATATAGACTAAACATTTAAATCAGAAACAACATTTTAAACTCAAATTACGAACAATTCAAACTAAATACTTGGTATTACAAGGGTTCTTTTGATTTTGTAATATTTTAATTTCTCCAAAAACTAAAGCCCAAAATCAATTGAGGATTCCACAGCAACAAACAAAAAGTTTTACTTCCTTAGTAACATCGATAATTTGGATTGATTACATTTTTAAATATTTCGAAAAAATTTTAAATATTTAATTTCTTGAAATATTTGAAATCACTTTCAAGTAGTACCTAAACATTAAAAAAGATCAACAACACAGATAAAAATTGTAGTTCATTAATTAGGTTACTTTTTTCAAATTCGGGATAAGATTCTTTGATTTGTTTATGAGGTACGGAAAGATAACGTTTTGATTATATTCCAAAATTACAAAATTAGACTCGCATACATTGATAAGTCAGATTATCAATTAAATTATTTGATGTGTGTTTGCAGGTGAAAAGCACTAGTGCAACTTTTTGTTTTTTAGTTTCGTGAATTATTTTCTTTGTATAAGCTAGTTTACGGTTATACGAGTATGATTCTCTTAAAGAATCGTCTTCCCGTGATCTCTGAATTCACAAAGCTTTTCCCATAAAGAGCAATAAAAGTATTTGCAAAATCCTTTGTGACGATTATTCTCATGATTGGCTACTTAATTTTAAATGATTTAGACATTCTTGTGCACATCTCGTCGTAACTTATAATTTATCACTAATTAAGTACAGTTTCCTTGAATCAACATAAAATTTGCATACACTTAAAATCGAATTTAACTTCTCCAACACTACCCAGCAAATTTTTCGATTACAAAAAACCAATTGCTGAAGACCTTATAATGGTAAAGATCTGGTACTACTTTCGGTTTTATAATTGATTACTTTTGTTTAATTTTGTTCTAATATCAACAGGTTACATAGAGAAAAAGCAGAACATGTGTTTGCTCAGCTACCTTCGTTAATAATCAGGGAAAACATTTCGACAGAAACTTTATTCATAGTAGTTGTGAATATATATCATTCTATGCACGTTATTCATTTTTAAGGTATTTTTATTTTTAATAAATTCTTGTATGCTCCATTGAACATTTTCTACAACAAATTAATTGGTTGTTACCTAAGGAATTATTCTAGAATAATTGACATTTGTAACAATTTCTAAAAAACGTTGCTGGGTACTTTTACAATACTGATCACCCACAAAGATGGAGACATTTCAATCATGAACTGAGTGACGGAAGGAGAGTGATTGGTCGATTTTTTTTCATTTAACCGAGCATTATAATAAAATGGATTTTTAGAGGAGAAAACTAAATGTCGCGAAATCGGTCAATCTGTATGAAAGTTACTTGAATGAGCATAGTACTGCAGTCCATTTTCATTCTCAGAACCAAATTCATCAAACGCAAGACTGAATTCAATCCTACTACTGCTTAAAAGATATGAAGCTAAGAATACATGGGTTAAATCGTTCATATGTATGGGAGATACCGGAAGGCGCATGATTCCTTGATCGATTTTTCTCAAATTTTACACTGTAATTTCACCAGGAACTTCAGAACGATCAGTCGACAAAAACTAAATATTTGGTGTGTCCGACGTTGTAACACGAATTCGATAATACTTCCGTTTGGGTACAATTCATACAAAATAGCGATGTAGACAACATTAACTTCTTTGTCTGCATTATTGAATTGGTATGTCTGGGTTATCTAGATTTTGGTCAGTCATTTTATTTTAATCCAAATAAGTTTTGCACACCGTAATTTTTTTCTTACAGGCCAAATTGGGACTGTAACTGGACTAGCTTACCACGTCCATTGTGGTGGCTCCTATACAACGAGGGTGAACTGACAGAAACGTATTTTCGAATTAAACTGACATTCTCGCATCATGTTGAATTTGGGTAGTCGCGATATTTTGTATTGCTTCACACAACTAGCGATATTCATATGTTATTTTAGTTATGCGATAGCTAATCCCTCTCTTTTATACGTCATCATCATAACCAATGAAATATCTAAGTGAATTCGCTAAAGTTTTGGATATTGCAATGCCAACATACACTCTAGTTTAGGATTGAAACTGGATGAGCAAACCACGCTCATTCTGGTATCCTTCTTACGTTATAGTTCAATTTGCCAAAATCAACATTTCTCATATAATTTAGAATCCGTAGGCCATAACATAATTAGTTGATCTAGCTATTTTTCCGTTACTTATTTTCATTTATTATTTTTCAACATATTTTGATCAAAATTGCTCAGGTTTTCAAAACTTTCACATGAGCGAAAAAATATATTTATAATGTTAAATGTATTGAATCCTTGATTTTACATATTTAGATTTTACATAAGTTAGTTCAACTGATTGAGGCTCGTGTACTTGTTGAAATTTACGTTAAAATTACAATTCACTTTTTAAATTTTGTTTGTTGGTATCGTTTCGCAATACACAATGTATAAATAGCGGAAAAAGAAGACACAAAGGATAATTATTTTATATAGGCTTTTCACAGAAACGATAACAAAAAGAGTGTAAATTTATCGGATAAGGTTTACAATCATACATCAGAAAAATTATTTCCATTTATCGTAGCGCAGGATTGTAAATGAGCTATATCGAGCCGTCCCTTCCGATATAACCCATACAAATTGACTGATTTTCGGAAACTCAATTAATCCTTGTTCGTAAACTGCGGCAATCGGCAATCGGAAATGGCCCAAATATTTTTAGGTCCATATCATAAATTACATTAAATTTGGTACATGTGAAGACTTCATAATTCTTCGGAAAATTTGAGAAATTCGACCGGCTAACCATGCGCCTTTTGGTTCCTCCCATACAAATGACAAAATTCTTGTGTTCATATCTTCTTTACAATTGCACTACGTTGATTTGACTTTGGTACACGATAACGGTTTGCTGAAATACGGTCTGAAAATAAAAATGGATTGTCTGCTGTACTCCTTCTGATACTACCCATACAAATTGACCGATTTTCCGAAATTGACTCCTAATTTGTAGATTGCAAGAAATGAAAATTTTGTTCGTTGTAATTAGTTCCAAGAACGAATATGGACTACCGTACCAAGACCGTTCGGGTACCTCCCATACGAATTGACCGATTTAGTGAAATTTAATATTCAGCTCATAAAATGTAGTGCGTATAATAACTTAGATCTTTTTAATAGTATTTAATGCAATGTTGGGAAAATGTTGAAAAGTGTTTAGGACTCATATATTTTGTTCAGTTGTACAAAATACAGTATTATGTATTAACTCAGAGCATTTGTTGAATGGAACATTGTGGTTAGTTCCAGCCTTTTGGTACTCCACAACTTTTAAAAATGACAATTTGAACATATAATGAACTGATGATGGTCACAAAACTACTAGCATGTGCAATAATTATCTATTTTATTATTATTGTTTTTTTTTTCTTTGAGACTTTTTAGCTTTCACGTAAATTAATTAATATTTAAATTCCCTTTTTTTGTATGAAAGAGAACAAAATTTAGTTTCTAAAAATTTCTGACAAAAAAGTAAAATAATAACAATAATTTTCTGCCCCGGAGACCTTTAGGATGTTACAGAAAGTCTTCGGAATGTTATTTGGGATGTTTTGAGAATAGGAAAAAAAGTTAACTTAAGTATACTGTGTTGGGAAGAGAATTCTTCGAAGATAGTGAAATAGGTTGGGATGGACTAATAACTCATTTTTCAAAAATATTTAATGAGTATTATTTTTTGAACACAGAATTATGTCATATGGCACAATACCGTAAAACAAATTTTAGTATTGCTTGAAACTATATGGCCTTAACGAAAAATGTTACAATTGAATCATAACCTTTCATACAAGGAATAGTTCTAATATTGTCAACAAGGGGCCAGTACCACAACGACGATATCTAATTTGTACCTATGCTGAGATCAAAGTGCCGAGAATTTTATTATTAAAAAACTCAATCAAAGATACTGTTAAAACTTCTTTTTGCACTTAGTTAGCAAAACCGTCCTCTATAATAATGAGAAGTTTGATCGCAATTTCTAATTTAATTTGATTACAGTGCTCGATTTTGTTAGTTCATCTCAACTGGATTTTTCCACTTTGTCTTGCCTCAAATCATGTATTGCAAAATAAGTTTCGTGAGCCATCAATGTTTCTAATTAAAGTTAACATCGGCAAAGTGGAGAAAGTTTCAACTAAAACATCTATCACTAGGAATTTTCAGTCTAATCCCCTTTTTCCATGCCCTTCTAAATTTAATATACGGGAGCAGTCAAGTTAATCTATTTCAAAAATTATTCCAACAAGATTTGACAAAGACATTTTCAAATAAGTTAAATTGTGCCGAAGATATTTAAAAAAAAATTATAAAATAATTTCGACTCTTATTATAATGTAATAATAATATAAGTAACGTTTCTGCTGTTTTGTGTAAGAATTCCAATGCTTGTCATTTGTCCTTTTCACTTGTCAAAAATGGAATAGGCAACTTTATCTCAAACGAAAAGAATGATAGAAAAACGTTTGTCTGTAAATGTTGTCAGTTTATTCTACATTTTAGAAACAGAATCCATTCATCGCCCATTGTAGGGAAACTAAATCGTCAAAATGGTAAAAAAATCGTCAAAATTGTCAGTCGTGCTTGTGGCTGCGAAATTGAAGTTGGCGCTACTTACTTACTCCAGTCAAATCATAATCTACTGCAGTTGATGCAAGATTAAAGCGCAAAGTTTCTTTTTGGACCATTAAAGTTTAACTGATACTGATATGGACTGAAACAACAGTTTGAAGTCGGCGAGTAGTCCATGGAAATAAGAGAAGTTTGCAATATTCTTGCTGGCATTTTGAAATTTAGTTTGGTTTGGGTCACAAATTTCATGAATGTAGAGAATTTTACCGCGAAATATATGTCAACAGCTGACAATTACAATATATATAATCGTTTAAAGGTCCACCTTAACTTATGTCTTCTGGAAAAATTTGACTAAGTATGGGTAATAAAGGCTCAAGATTTCATCCTTAATCAGCCCTTTGTCAAGCATTCTGGGTGAAAATATCGTAATTTAGTTTGGCTATTCAAGGAGTGATGGAGAGTGGGGATTAACAACGAAATAAATTTCTTATTGTACTACATATAGACTACTTTTATTTTTTTTTTTTAATTTTGTAAAAACACGGTTTGGCACTGTACAACACAGGAAATCCCCGAGCACTGTGTTCCTAGACATAGGAAAGGCTTTTGATTCTATCTAGCACAATGGCCTCATTTTTAAAATGAATCAGTTTGGCTATCCTCTTTATTTGCAAAAAACAGTACAAGACTTTCTGCTTGACAGATCGTTTTTGGTAAAGGTTGATGACAGTATCGCTACAAAACGATCAATTCGAGCGGGTGTACCACAAGGATCGATATTATCCCCACATTTGCATTCGATATTTGCATCCGATTTTAAAACTCTGAAAAATCAGTCTGTAGCTTTCTATGCAGATGTCTCGGCGCTAATCGCCACAGGAAACGTATCAAATGCTATTGTTAAAAATATGGCAAAAGCAGTTATGGTATCCCAAAAATATTTCGTAAAATGGAAAATCAAAATCAACTCTACGAAAACCAAAGCTATAATTTTCCCGTGCAACAAATCCCTTAAAAGAATCCCCGGTATCAGTTTATCTGTACAAGGAGCTGACATTAGTTTGGAATATTCAGGTGTTATATTTGACAAAAAACTAACATTTACAACACGCATTGCCCAAGCTTGCGACAAAGCTATTAATTGCGAAAGAGCACTGTACTCATTAATAAGTAGAAAACTAAACTAAACTATAAAAATAAATTGTTGATTTATAAAATGTGCATTGGTCCTATTTTATCATATGGATGTCAAATTGGGTCACCAAAAAAAGCTTCAAATTGTGCAAAACAAAAACTTCAAGTGTATTTACAACATAAACAGAAGAAATTCAACGAATCGATTGCATTCTAAGTTCAGAAATTAGTTATTGAGTTTTTAAAAGATATAGCACAAAGATTTGAAGACAAATGTAAATCTTCTAATATTAATTTAACAAAAATTTGTACTGATGACCACTTTTCAATCTTTTAACAGAAAATGAAAAAAGTGATTGTTTTTAAAAAAATTTTAACAAAAACAAAGGTTTTCCCTATCTTTTTCCTTAACTTGTAAGCGAATATATTTATATATAGATTTCTTTTAACCATAATATTAGATTTTTTCAGGCCGCAATACTATATGTAAAATCTTAAACTATGTTAATAATAAAATGTAATTTATTTTTACTTTGTATTGATGGTAATATAATTAAAAAAATAAAAAAAACGATTCCGCTGAAACACGATTTAATGCAGTGGGTCCCTGGATTTTGTTTTGTTATTACCATTTTAAACCATGTTTTCGTTTTTGTAGCCCTCTTATTTTTCAAAGCAATAAACGCACACTATCCGTCATCATCATCACTATGCTGCAATGGTAATGTGACGTCGTATAGTTGGTCCTGAATCTACTGTTAATGTAAACACGATCTAAATGGGTATTAGTCGAAATAACATTGTGACCTTTACTTAAAAGGGATAATAAATTTATATGTCAATAAATCGTATTCGATCATCATTTGATGAACCTGTGACCAGGGTTTTCCTTGCTTTGTGCAATGGCAAATAGTTTTTTTGATGACAACTTTCCTGTAACAAAACCAAACGCAACAATATTTAATTTTCGTCGTCGACGCCAAGCAGTGTTGAAACTTACCCGTACCCCTTGAAGTACGTTCACTATATTCCCACGCCCATGCCATCGCTTTGATTGTGTTCCCATGTTCAGTGTTGAAAGAGAAAATTGTCATGTGTGACACGTTGCTTAAAGTGGTATTCATACACACCTCAAGTATGTGTGTTTTCATGCCAGCACTTGTAAACATACTTGAGCCACTTATACAGTGCGTGTACGTCCTATTGAATAATAAATACAAACCAAAGAGAATAAGAAGAGTCCCATATTCGTTGAACATGATGTGCGAAGTTGATGTAATTTAAAGAAGAAAGACGGAATAATTTTAACATCTTACCGGTAAAAGTGACATTTTAAAACTTAACGTGCCCCTGTGAGTTCATACTTAAGGAAATCCAATATCCTTCTGTTTTCGTTGAAGGCGTAAGTTATGATTTTAGGTTGATTTTCACTACACATTTTAGTATTATACAACCATATTAAGCTTCCGTCGGGTTTAAAATATCTCTGAAAATCAACTCGATTTTTGATCTATTACCTTAAAACGTACACTTATAAGTCAACTCACAAGTTCGAAATTTCTGTTCTGGTTTCTCTGGTTTTTGTGGTGTTTGTTTCGTTTCTAAAATAGGAGTGTAACCCTTTTTATGCCCAAACTAAGAAACAGGATGGTCGTTGCAAATCTGATTAGTCTAGTCAAGCCTGAACATATGGTCTGTGATATACATGCGAATTGGTTAACCGCTGCAGGTTCTTTTCCCCCCAGTTCGAACAGATTTACCTGACATTACAATTCTATATATTATATCTCGATTTTTCAAGGCGTATCCCCTTTTTATAAGGTGTATTGCCCCATATTACGCCCCCGTAAATCTACGAGGTCGGTCCCAAAACTAGCCGACTTGACGTAAAGAAGGCGGCAGTAATTTAAAAAAAATTATTTTGATGAAAGTGGCAACCTTAAAAAATATATACGTTCTTGGTTTCAAGGCGCTACGTTTTTTAGTATTTTTATTTGAACGATCAAAAGCAAACGATCTGAATGAATTTGTACGAGTAAAAATGGAAAACATTGGCCACTGTTATATAATTTAATATCTCCATTTGAAAGGTCTCAGTCGACCAATATTAAAGCCGAGCTAGATTCTACTCTGGGAGAGTCTGATCCTTCGTTTACGACTGTAAACTATTAGGAGCGAACACCGTAAGGGTTGACTAATTAACACATAATAGCATTGGATGATCGTCGGCTGAAGGTGCGTGAGCTGACTATAATGATTGGTGTTTCAAAAATGTTATACATCGTATATTGACCGAAAATTTGAAGATGGAAAAGCCGTGCCCAAGATACGTGCCGCGCTTGCTTTAAATAGAGCAAAGACAGCTTCGTGAAGATGTTTCAGTAGAATGTAGTGCGCAGATTTATAACCATGGATGAGACATGGGTCCACCACTTCACACCTGAGACAGAGGAACAGTCAAAGTAGTGGGCTGAAATGGGAGAATCGTTTCCAAAGAGGGCAAAGACGGTTTCATCTGCATTTGGCAAAGAAGAAAGTGTTGTTTCGCGAAGACAACGCTCCAGTTCACACATCCGCTATTGCGTTGGCCAAAGTTAATAAACCTTATTTGGCAGATTTTGCTCCCCCGGACTATTTTCTATTTCAAAACTTGAAAAATGGCTTGGTGGTAAAAGATTTGCCAACCGTGACGAGGTGGATACTGCAGTTGATGACTATTTTAAGTAGTTTGACAGTTCTTACCATAAACAGGGTACAGGAGCTATTGAATATCGCTGAAAAAAGTGTTTGGAGCTAAAAGTATTATAGATTATGTTGAAAAATAAAGAAAATTGTTGCGAACTTTTTTTGTGTCTTCTTTGTTAGCTCGGCTAGTTTTTGGACCACTCTATACCGCTAATATGTTCAAATCCAGAACAGGATGGATTCAATGTAAAAGCTAACATCTACTACAACTGGTATTAGAAAAGATTGCATTAGTAAAAAATATGCAGTAGCTTGGCTTAGGTACTCTCCGTAAGTTCGCGCAAAATAAGTGTGTTTAATGTTTGATGCAACGTAATACAATATGACTGAAAGCAAGCTGTGATTTCACTCTTGAGATTATTGCCATAAGTTTTGTATATTTTACGTGAAAAATACTATGTATTAAACCAAATTGAGCCTGCAAGCCAAATATTTTATCTTTTGGAGCCAAACGACAGATGAAACTTTAGTATTATTCATCCATATAGTTAAAGATCTTACGATAGACTCTCTCAATTACTAGAACATACCACGTTTGCATGGCGTTTGTGAAAGAAGATGCTGCATAGATTCTAGGGGATGCTAAAATGATTAGAGATTCAGAATAGCCGCTTGTAGAAAGAACAAAAGAGCAAGGGTATAGAAAGATACAGCAAAAAATGTGAAATCCATAAATTCTGTCGAAAATAAAGTGCAAAGAATGTGGCTGATCTACAGCAGATGGAAAGCACGTCTAACATATGCAGAGTATACTGCAATTATGGAGGAGCACATCTGTAGCTTACTAGGTCTTGACTGTAGATCAGAATAGCAGTATCTTAAAACCAACAAAGTTACGTGTGCTGATGCCGCGCCGGCAGAGCTCCTAAATGTAGTTTGGGTCAATGAATGTTTGGCCGATGCTCTAATGCTAGGCATGTTATGCTCGGTGTTCAGAAAAGTGATTGGAGTGTGTTTATCACCTGTCGTAGTGTCGGTGTTTATCTATTGGCTAAGAGGATATATCGGGTATGGTATGGTCAAGACTAAAGCCCCCTCTATCTTATCCTATCTGAGTAGACTGATAAATCGACAAATTACCAAATATTGGAATGGATTCAAGTTGGGTCGAAAACTACTTATTTTTAACACGTTGCTTTATGTGGAATAGACATCATTGGTCGAAAATTGCGGGGAATTACTGCAGCCTTCTCAAACTGTGAGAAGTTCATCCATAAATCTGATTTTATTTTCACCAAAGTGAGCTAAACGTATTACATGCATTGAAGATAACAATGTAGATTCACTAAAAAAATATAATTAGTTACACATAAATAAACTGAATTGTATGTCATCTGGCGCACACATGTTATCCTTATTCATTATTTATTTAGGCTATGTGTGCATTTAGATGTGGGAATTTTTCCATCTCCTGGCATAGGCAACTACACAATTTGCTTCCGATTTCCACTGCATTGAACATGAGCGAACGTTGACTTGGATATCCTAAACAACCAACTATTTGAACTGTGTAACATCTTCAAAACAATGTCGATTGAACTTTCCTGGATACGGTTAAATTTGTTCGTCGATTGTATCTGTAAAGTTTCGCAGAAGCTTATGAATAATTTGCAGTGGATTTCCTCATATTCCACAAAGGCGTAACTTATTGCGTGTATGCTCTTTTATGTTGCGAATTTCATTATGCAGCTAAATTTGCGTTATAAGTCCGGGGTTTAGCTTAGCATGAATGATATCGATAAGCTGCTCTTTAATTTTTGACTTCACCTTTTAATTTGGTTACCATACCAGTCCATACTACATGGACTCCACTACTACATGATGTTTCTACAATGACTGAGATGTTGTTCAGTTCAATGTATTCTTCCTAAGTTCCTGTTTACGTCATCCATAGTCGTTTTCATTAGATTAACTGTAGACTTAACCACTGACGTTTGGTTTTCCACTAAATATTTAATGTCAAGTTGATTTTTTAACAGTGTTTCCATATTTTCGTCGAAACAGCGTCTGTCGTCTGCTTCCTTAGTATCAAACACAATGTGTTGCAATAATCCGATAAACTCTGATGTAGCTTCCTTATTTCTGGACGCCTCACGGTTAAAAATATACTTCTTAATTTCCCCCATACTCTCAACTTGTCGTTTTCTCTTTATTTATAGCTAAATTGCATTGATCTTCAAATATGTTTTATTTGGCATATATCTTTCATGTACAGGGTGGGCCATAAGGGTATTGGCGGTTTAAATATTCAATTAAAAAAAAACTACAAGACATAAAAAAATATATTTGTATTTTTAAAAAGTAGAAGCATGGGAATTTTTAAGACTTAAAAATAATGCTGTCCAAATGGCTTCCCTCGGCTGCTTGACACTCTTGGAACCGAAGTCGCAAATTTTGGAAAACTCGTTGAAAAGTTGTTCTCGGTATTTTGTTACTTTCTTGAATAATGTTCCTCTTCAACTGCTCTAAATTGGTCGGATTATTCTCGTAGACTACCGATTTGAGGTATCCCCATAGAAACTAACCGCATGGAGAGAGATCGGGGCTACGTGGGGGCCATTCAATATCCCCCCTTTTCGAAATGAGTTTTCAAGGAAAAACATTTTTCAGCAGCTCTATGGATACTCTAGCCGTATGACATGTGGCCCCATCCTGCTGAAACCACATCCTCGAGGTATTGCCTTGAAGTTCTTGCAAAGCTGGCACCAAAAAGTTTGCTAGCATGTTGCTAGCAAGACTGACTTCTCTTACGTGTTGACTGTTGCGGATTTCGCTGAACTGAAACACGAACACGCTCCACAATGTCGGCTGATCTTGCAGAAACTGGGCGACCACGAACCGTAATTGGTACTGTTGAGCCGGTTGTTTCGAACATTCTGATCCATTTTCGTATCACATTGGCGCTTGGAACTTCACTTAAATCGTGTAAACCGTGTTCATGCCGATACAAACGTCGTGCAGTAATCACTGATTTATTGTTTTCGTAATACGCTCGGACACAAAATGCACGCTGCACTCCCGTGTACGGCTCCATGGCGACTAAATTTCCAGGAAGCGGCGCAGCGAACAACATATCCCCCCGCCACCCCGCGCCGCGCGTTACCGAAAAATTGAAGAATTAAATCGCCAACACTTATATGGCCCACCCTGTATTACTTGATGTGTCAGCTGCCCACTTGGTTCAGATATATTATAGTATTATTCTCGATTTCCGGCTTTACCACATTAGCGTGGCACCGCAATATTAGTAGCAGCACTCCCAGGATATTCATTAGTGTATACTTTGGCCTGGAAGGTATCTTCATTATATATAAGAAGTTGCTTCGACTTTGCTGGGCCTCTTGGCCTATTCTATACTTAAAGGGCATAGTTTTTCATAATTAGTGTAACTATCCCGTAAGCAGTTCCAGGATGAACATCAACAAACGTTTCCATAGACCATCTTGATGAACTTGATTCTTCGTTTCGCAGCAAAACCCTACTTGCGCTTTGTTCCATTCAAATCGTCTTTGCAGCGTTATTAAGTATTCATCTTTCCATTTGTTCCAGAACTTTTCCTTAATTATCTTATTAGCCTCCATCTGTTTAAAGAAGTCACATTGGCATCATATACGAGTTCCAGCGCCACGTTATACTTTCATCTGATAGCATGTGTGCAATCTTTGTATTTTCTTTAAGAGTTACCTCCATAACTTCATCTAGCTGCATTGCAATTCCAGCAAAATTTGTACCATTGTCGGAGTACAAACCTTTTCCTCTTCCGCCAAGACCGTGTCCGTAGCCAGATTACTAACGGCCTCTAAATATATAGCCGTGTCCGCAATGAACACAAAAAGTCAATATATTTTTTGAACGACTTGTAGATACGTCCCTTTGAACATCTCACTTGAACTGGCCCTGCATAGTCGATTCAACAATGTAGTAATGAATGAAATACATTAATTCTGCAGCTTGGAAAGTTGCCCATGAACTGATACATGTATTGTGCTCGAAACCTAGTGCACACAACACAGTCTTACTTGTACATATAATTACAATTCTCCTTACCAAGAACTTAACACTCTCCACGGATGATGCTCTCGAACATTCGGTTATCATGCAAAGTTCGTTTGGCAATATCATCTACAATTAGCTTCGTAAGATGAGCCTAAACGATAATCAGTGAATGCCTTCTATGAAAACTAAATTCACAATTTTGCAGTCGAACTTCTACAAAAAGTAAACCAACATCATTCAAAAATGGAAATAGCGTTGCGTTTTAATGTTACTCTGAAATTCCTAACCAGCTGCAAATTCTAACTGATTGTTTTTTATAATCACCATTCCAGCTTCTATAAACTCCGCCGTAGTGAGATATTTCGGTAGCCTTATCTTCCTAGCTCTTTTAATGAATCTAAGCACATACGTCACTACTCGCCTTAGCTTCATCCCTGAAGAGCAGTTTAGACATATATCATCCATTACATTGCTCTTTTGAATACTGGTAACTGAATACTGGTAGCTGGATGGATTATCATTGGATTTCAGGTAGTGCCATTTGCTCATGACTAGAAAACTCTGCATTCTGCTATTATGCTTTGGATTGAATGAATTTCTCTTTACTTTTATCATCCTTTATCAACGAAAGTGTTATGATTGAGTTGCTCTATACATGGATTTCTACTTTTCACTATATAATTTTAATCAGCCTGCTCAGTAATTATGCCAACAATTGTGCAGCGCATAACTCCAATTCAGGCAATGTCTTTCTATTTTTAATGGGGTTAACTTTGCTCTTGGAAGCAAGAATAGTAAATCCTGCTTCGGTGTTTACATACTTTGTTTTTATATATACGAGGTGTGATCAAAAACTAACCGTTATTTTCAAATTTCGTGAGTTACGTATGTTCGATTTTCGCACTTTTTTCTGTTATGTTGGTACACATGTCTGTTGTATATGTTGACAATATCAGCCATTTTGGATTGTCAGCTTGTTTTTGACAGATACAAAGGTCAGTCGTGGTTTGGTGTTCTCTCCGATTTTTTACTATTCGAAAAAATGGATCAAAGAAACTGTATTAAGTTTTGTGTATAAAATGAAATCAAATGTGCAAGGACATTTGAAATGTTGAGCAAAACACAAGTTCAATTATGGTATAACCAGTTTAAGGAAGGCCGAGAAGACGTCAATGACGATGCTCGTCCCGGTCCCCCGAGCACGTCAAGTTCGGTCAAATGTGAAGGTTTTGCTCACTGTTTTCTTCGATTGCAATGACGTGGTGTATCATGAATTCTTGTCACAAAGTCGTAGGGTCAATAAGGAAAACTACCTTGAAGGCTGTTGGCGATACCAAAAAGCGCGTTTGAGAAGAGTTTTCAGGATTGGAAAAAAACTCAGGGACAAGATAGTTATTGATGAATAAATAAATCCTTTTTTTAAAAAATTGAAAATAACGGTTGTTTTTTGATCACATCTCTACTCCATAAGCTACAGTATTTTATCTCTTCAAGAAGACAAATATCTTCTACAATGTACGTACGTTCAAATCACTCTTCAGTTTTTCATCCTAATCCGCTGTTTGAATAATTTGGTTGTTATAATTGCTTTTGTTAAAAGTCCCATTGGATCAAAAATCTTGATTAAATATGATAGCGCCAACCTCTTCTTTGTATTCGCTAAACTTGATGCAGTAATCTGGAAGAAAAATTCATCCGCTTTAGGATTCCATCGCAGTCTCAAGGTTTTAATATTCTCTTCCTCGTCGATATTGATTACCTCATTCTCAGCCTGAAATGATATGCGTTCCAGTACTTCCTTCTCAATGGAACACCATTTTCGTAAGTGGAACCGATATTGTTCCAAATGAACTCTTAAATTTTGCTGAATTTCTGTACATTCTCAAGTCATCCTTATAGAAGTCTTCTCTTATTATCTTCACGCCCTTTAAATTTGAACAATGACTCGAAACTTCAAATAATGTCCTCATTGCTAAAAATGGTCCAGAGCCTGTTCCATAGGTGGAAATCAAGTTTAATTGAAATCGAAGAACACTTTACTAAATTTCATTAACGGCAGCAAATAATTATTTTATAATTACGATTATAATCGTCGCAACCGCATAGCACCATCAATTTCCTTCACGTTTTGAATTATAAAAATGAAAAAATTTCGCATGGGTTTTATAAATCAGCAATATTATAAAGTCTAATATATAACTATTACATTTCGAGCAAAAAAAAAAAAAAAAGAAAAACTTAGAAATAATTATGTTTTTATTGAAACCGAAGCTCAAGAAATAATCGTTAAGTTTTGATTGAAAAATACATTTCGAAAATAATCACTACCTTACAAGCGAAAAAAGAAAAATAAAAATTAGGTTTCATTTTCTGATTGAATAATAAACCTGAAGAAACTAGTTTAATTTTTGACCCAAATATAAAAATGTACAGGACAATCATCTAAGTTCAATTTTAAAATAAAACTTATAATCGTTACGGCGCCTGCTTCATAATTCATTTAAGCTACAAATTAATCAAAAAACAGTTTGTGTTAAAAATTAAATCAAACTCATAATTGCTCTGTGAACAAAGAACATCAAAATAAATGTTGGTACACAAGATATTATGTGAGTGTGTATGAAAATTAATAACTTGAGTTAATTAATTGATTAATAGCTTCAATTAATAACTATGTCAAGTGTCATGCATAGTTTCTTCTCGAAAATCACTTGTAGGGTTTGAAACCGCTTATTACAACCGTGTATACTAATAATGCTGGTGCGTTTTTTGAAGATTTATCAATATAGTTTAATTAAAGTAATATTTTTAATGATATTGATGGATTTTTCTTAGAAAAGTTGAGAATACCCATATTAAATCCCATATTAAATCTTTGTTACACATTTCCAAGAATTAAGTTAAAAAAGTTATTCCTCTAAAATTTTAATTAAGAAAAAATTTAGTTACATAAATAGTCTTGTTCTAGCAACAAGTAAGCATTACTTTGATATTGTTTTTTAGGACCACTTCTAATTGCATATTTCCTTTCAGGTGGTCTATATGTTCAAATTGTTATGATATTCAGATATTTTTTGGAAGAAAATCAAGTAGTTTCTAGCTTTACAGAGTAAACAGATATCGTATTTAATTAAATAATGTGTATCCATTTTAGAAAAAAACAGATAGTGGTCTGTGAAGTACGCAAGCCAAATCTTATAATTTATAAAATGAAACTGTCTGCAATGAAGTTTGAAGGTGGCCGACCGTGGCTAGGTGATTAGTATACGCGACTATCGTTCGCATGGTCTCGCCTTTAATTCCACTTACAGCCATCTTTCATTATTTGAGCGGTGGTCACCTCGATATGTCTGGCGAATACTTCGAGTAATTGGCAGGTCTGTTAAATGCTTCTCAAACTGTGCTATGGTCGGAATCGTCGACAAACAGTTGGTCCCGTTGAGTAAGTCTAAAAACAGAATGCGTGTGAGCTTACTGAATGTGAGAAGTTCAGTCATATCTCGTCCATGGAATGCAAGGGAATTTTAGATTTTAATTTTATATAAAGTTTTCACCAAACGTATGTGCATTAACAATGTTTATTGATGTCTATGGAGGCAATTCAATATGCATCAAACATATATTTTACACATTATTTTATCACAGCATTGCCTACAATTTAAATATTCGCAGATTTTGTGTGCTATATATGTGAGAATATTATGTGGTCGGAAGAGACGGACCACTACTAAAAACCTTCATACGGTTGTATTCAACCAGGAGTGCATAATTGATGCTTCGTTGGAATAGCCTTATTAGCTATTTCCTTCTATTTTCTATTATATTATATAGAATTTAGTTCCACTATTTTATACCTCAAATATTCACGAAAATTTGCTAACACATACTGTTTAATCGAAATTTGCTTAAATTATAAAACAAAATAACATTTCATATCGTCGTATTTTATATTTTTCACAACTTAAAGCCTATGCGAATGGTAAATACCTAAAATGAGTTTGTATATGTTAAGGTAGCATATTTAAACAATATTTTAACATATAATAAGGACGAACGGGAGCTTATTAATTTATTTATTTTTTCCATTCATTTTCGTTATTGAATCTTTCTTTTGAAATTTACAATAAGTATTCAAATCTTAATCCTATCTTAAACTAAAGTATCCTGTCACTGCCGGATCTTATTTTTGGCGAGCCGAACTTTTTATCACCGGACCAGGTCTAGCGTGTCCCTTCTTCTTAGCCGTATATGACCGGAAAAATGTTAAGGGTCTTGAGCAAGTGGGTTTGAGTGGGTGGAAAACTTCGATACATATGACCTGCTTAATTTTCTTATTTCCTCGGAAATGTAAGGAATGTTTAAATCCTTGTGTATGTTATCATTCCTAATATACCATGGAGTACTACAAATTTGGCGCAGTATTCTTGATTGTCTTCTCTGCAGCTTATTTATGTTAGAAGCCGATGCCGTTCCCCACAACTGGATGCCGTATGCCCATATTGGCTTCAATATAGTTTTGTAGATGGTGATTTTATTTTCCAAACTGAGAGTAGACTAGGAGCCAATAAGCCAGTGGAGTTGAGCCATTTTTAATTTCAATTGTATGGTTTTTGAGTCAATGTGATTTTTCCAGGTGAGACGTCGGTCAAGGTGAATACCCAAATATTTGACATGGTTATGAACGGGTATGGTACTACCGTGAATAGTGAGTGCTGGGCAATTGTTCTGTCTAAGAGAGAATGTAACCTGTATACTCTTAGTGGCATTTACTTTTATCTTCCACTTTTCGAGCCAAGATTCTAATGTACGTATATGAGACTGCAGTTGTCAAGAATGGCCAAGAGCTAGTGCTCATAAATGCAGTGTCATCAGCGAAAGTTGAGATTTGAATTAGGGAATAAACAGGCATGTCGGAGGTGAGGATGGCATATAGTATAGGGCCTAGTATACTACCCTACGGAACTTCTGCTGACACTTTTCTTTAAGTTGAAACAGAGTCCTTAGATTTTGCTGCAAATGATCGATACTTTAGATAGCTCTCCAGCAACTTGTGAGTATTTGTCGGTAGAAAAGAGACTATTTTGTGAATAAGGCCTTCATGCCACACTCTATTAAAGGCTTGGGAGATGTCTATATAAAGAGAGCTGAGCAATATTTCCGATCTTCAAATGTTTTTCTAATCTGGGTTACTATACGATGTACTGGTTCTATCGTTCCATGACCCTTACGAAACCCAAACTGGTGCGTGGGTATTACATAGGTTGCTTCAATATGGGGGTACAAAATTTGGAGAAAGATCTTTTCAAACAGTTTAGATAAAATAGGGAATAAACCTATGGGTCGGTAGGATGTAATTTGTGACAGTTCCTTTCCAGGTTTTGGGATCATTATTTCAGACAGCTTCCATGATCGAGGAAAGTATACAATTCGAAGTATAGCATTAAATATAAATAAAACTAATTTGAGGATATTGTGGGGGAATTCCGAAATTTTTTCGCTGTTATTTTATGGTGTCCAGGAGATTTATTAATTTTCAACAAGAGAACATTTTCCTTTGAGAGAAGTAAACTTATTTTCATGGGATTTGTGATCATTGGGCTAATGACCGTTAGATTCATACGAGAGATTGTATAGTTAGGAGTAAATACTTCTTCCAGATGATCAGCAAATTCTTTCACTTTTTCATCGCTACTCCTTGCCCATCCTCCATCTTTCATCCGTATTGGAGACTCCTGTGTTATAGAATGCTGTAGCTGCCTTGTGACCTTGTTCAGGCTATAGTCAGTTTTTTGTGTGGCTCCTAGACGGGATAAGTAGCGGGCTTCGGAGATTTCTCTGTTTTCATCCAGAGTTGACCTTAGTTTTGACTTGCAGTGGTCGAGACCATCTTTGAGATAGGGAGATCTGTGCTTCTGTGGTAGGGAGATCGTCTTCTCGCTTTCTTTTTCTCGTCGATTAGGGATTCAATATGACATGAAGAGTAATTTTTTTCAGAGACCACCATTTCTATTTTTAGCATAGACCTTGTGCAGTATTGCCAAGTTTGCGGCAGTTGACATTGTAGTAGTGAGTACGTTGATGGCAGACTGAATTTCATCTGGTGTTTTGAGAGAAAAGTTTTGCCACAGATGAGAGCTTATGTACATCTTGTATCTCAATCAAGATGCCCGTTTGGGAGATGGTAAGAGATTTCCGGGTTCAAGGGAATGTTGAAAACTGTGAGAATTGTGGGGAAGTGGTCTGATGAGAGGTCGAGGGAATTAGTAACGAAGATGTGTTCTCTTGTTATGCTCTTCGTAACTGAAAAATCTATGAGATCGGGAGTTTTATTGAGATCCGTGGGCCAGTATGTTGGTTCACCTCCAGACGAAACTTTTAGGCCTGAACTCGATGTAGCATTCAGCAATTGCCTGCCCTTGGGGTTGACGAGTCTAGACCCCCAGAAGGTATGTTTAGCATTGTGCGCTTATAACATGTTTGGGAGGGCAGTATATGGAAGAAACTATTATGTTTAATCCAGTTAGTGCAACTGAAGTTGCGTGTATGCAGTCAGTTTTATATTCGCGTAAAGGGAAGTGCTTTACCTGATCATTAATTATTACAGCTGTTCCTCCACAAGCTCTGCCACTGGGATGTTTTGTATCGTAGGTTGAGTATCCATGTATTCGAAAACAATTTTTTAACGAGAAATGAGTTTCAGAGACTAACTGAATGCCAATATCTCGGGATCTCAAGAAATATTCTACTTAATTCTTGTGTTGGTTGAGTCCGTTGGCATTCCAGTAACAAATTCTTATAGAGTTCATTTTCTGGTTAATAAAACTTGAATGAGCGTATTGTGGTGTCCTAACATTTCTTGCATAATCCCCTGCATATTTGTCATGAAATTATTCATAGTTTTTATGAGGGATTCGATTGAGGTTTCAATATTGTTTTTCTGCGGAGGAGCTTACGGAACCTGATTTTT